>QVOB01014954.1:0-41143 GCA_014839585.1 Pseudomyrmex concolor
TTTTTACGTATAGAAAAATATATTTATTTTACAGTGATGTGTTTCTTCTATCTTCACGTGAACAAGAAAAGTAGATTTTACTTTTCAAAAGTAATCATAACAACGTTTCCGCATTTTCCGCGTAGAAGCGTCAATGTATACAAGTATTGCAAAAGTAAAGTTTGAGACAACAGACTATTACGATTTATTGTCGGTTATTGAAAAGTTATCAAATCTTTGTGACGCAATCGATACGACGCGCTAGGCGCGCGAGGAAAGCAGCGCCTTGCGCACTTGAACGGGATGCGCTACTTTGCGCACGAGGTAATATCGTTCAGGCGTCGTGCTTGCACTCGGACGTAAAAGAGAACACGCAGTATTTATACGTAAAACACTTGATAATTTGGCGCGTGTAATTTATATAATTGCCGAGTCATCTCTTGGTACTTTCACGCGTAAACTTTCAGAACGAAATCTCGATATGATATTCAACGTACGATATAGGAAATCATAACTTTCCTCTCTCGCGACGTAATCAATGATTAGAGATAATCGCATGAGAATTTTGCACGTGTACTCATTTTACCGTGACGAAGAAATTTGCATGCTACTTTATTCACGCGCGCGCGAACGAAGATTGTTCCGATTTATCGAGGCACTTCGAGGTATTCATTTTCATTGCTTCTATCGTCGATTGAATGCGTGTGGAAACGCTGTTGGTCTTAGCCTTGCGTGATGAAAGCAGCCGACCGTCAGCGAATGATACCGCAGATGATAGTAAACGTCCAATTTTCCGCTCGACCGTAGTTTAGCGTAATTTGTAGAAGCGCGTGCTGAAGAAGAAGGCGATGACGATGAAGAAGAGAACACGCTCTCTCTTGGCGAGCGTTACCAATTGCGCGGCGAGCCCCGGCCTTCGAGTGCCCGTCTTCATTATCAGCCCGGCCTGCCTGTTTCTTAATCGTCCCCGCCCGTCATGACTTCCATGAACTCTGAAAGCGCGCACACAGCGAGCGTTAGTGTAATCAAGCGGCGCCTCGTGTTTTCCGCGAGCTGCGAACTTGGCGAACCACCCAAGACAGGGGATTTATTGAATGTTTGATCGGCTTTGCCGTGCGCTTAAGCCGACGCTGACATTGACGTGCACAAAACGAATTTTCTTGGCTCCGCGAGCAACGTGCCTCGAGAAAGAGAGAGAGCAGATTTTATTATAAATGAACTACTTGGCTTTTCCGAAGCTTGTGTCACGTGTTATCTTATCGCGAAAATTACGCTTGTTAGATGCAGCCAGCGGAATATATCAAACGTATTATTTGAAATGTCACTGGGTTATTGCTAACACGTTCGCTAGCACATTCCCTGCGCACGTGCTGTGATGTTCAACAGTTACTTTGGCACGGTGACATTTCTATAACGTCAAAACCGCGTTAAATCTCTTCTTCTTGCACTTTAATATTGACTCTATAAATTTAAATTAAATTTAGTACTTTTCTTGTATGTGCTGTTTTCTATTCAAGATCTTAAAATAATGAAAAAAAAAAAAACAAAAACTTAGACACTATTTTGCTTTGCTAGTAATAGCTAAATGGTTGTTTCGTGCGAGTTTATATTATTTATCGAAAGTTAAAATATTATTATTTACG
Source organism: Pseudomyrmex concolor (assembly GCA_014839585.1). Classification (NCBI taxonomy): domain Eukaryota; kingdom Metazoa; phylum Arthropoda; class Insecta; order Hymenoptera; family Formicidae; genus Pseudomyrmex; species Pseudomyrmex concolor. The sequence goes on from QVOB01014954.1 coordinate 1,623, forward strand.
TAAGTTATCGGAAATTGTTAAGAGTATCATCGCGAGTTGATAAAAACGTCAGAAACTTAAAAAAGTACCGTCAAAGTCAAGCGTCCCTGAGCCATCCGCGTCGATTTCCTCGATCATCAGATCGAGTTCCTCCGGCGACAGCTTGTCATCGAGTTCATGAAGAATATCACGGAAGACCGCGGTGGTTATATAGCCGTTGCCTTCTTTGTCGTACAATCGGAATGCTTCGCGTAATTCTTGCTGCATCGCTTCCGAATCTTCCTCTACCAAGAATCTAGCAGCCAACGTGCAGAACTCCTCGAACTCGAGCTCACCAGAGCCTGTTGTTACAGAAAATACAGGGGAACGTAGCAAGATTTAGAGAACGTCGTAGCGTTTCCAATCAAATTGGAATTTTACTTACCATCTTCGTCTACTTCACTGATAATGTCCTGCAGCGCCTTTTCACTAAGCTCGTAGCCCAACATGGCTAATATCGTTCCCACCATGTTGGTGCCGATGCTGCCCTTTTTCTCATGATCAAAAGCGTCGAAAGCTTTCTTCAGCACTAATTAGAAAAATCAAATTAATGTACTTTCAATAATATTTCTAATATGACATAAATTATAGAAAGATGCACTTACGAGCAATTTGATCCTTAGGTAAGTCATCCTAAAATTATACAAGTTATTATTCGTCACTATCCGAACTATCAATTGAAATTTACATTTTTTTATATTAAAAATAAATAAATAAGATATAAAAAATATTTTTACGTGTATGACACACTAAATAATTGTTTTCCCATATTTGGTAACGTGAAAAGTAGGTAAATTCTTCGATGTTGTGCAAGTTTTACATTTTTTTATGAAATTATCGATTTTATTTCAGTTTGAGATATTAAAATGTTATTTTCACGTTCCCCCCAAAAAATTGCGACTTGACAAAATAATTCTCCGACTTATTGAAATCTGTAAGACTTGCCATGGCGATGTGTTAACTATACACGCGCTTCTTGCGGTACTTTAAGCTCGGCGGTTTCTCCGGGTATGCACCAGATTCTAGCCGTGGACTTCTGTTTTAAGTGGATGATTTTCTGGCACGTGATTGACCGGGTACATCTCCGAGTCTAGCGGTTTTCAAATTCATCGAGGACGCTCTCCCCACTCTATTTCCATAGACGTGCTTTAATTGTGCAGAACTCATGTAGCAACGCATTTAATTTCGAAAATCACCCATGCCTTTCCCAGTCACACATTCTATTTGTCAACGATTTTGCTAAAAGTGCCAAATATTCTGACATTCTTACATGCAGATTTAATGCAAGCATATTGCACACTATTCGTCTTGAAGCGAGTAATTATCTCTGATGTGAATCATGTACAACATCTAGATATATGCAATCTCACGCATCAGTTTACATTAAAATGTATATTTAAAAAATATATACATAGTGCAATATATGTAGTTAATTTTTTAGTAAATAATTACAAATAAATGTAGTTATTTTTTTCATTATTATTATTTTCAAAAAGTTAGTGCTTTATAATAATATTGTTGATACATCTATTGCTGTATAAATATATATTACACATATAACACAATATTACGTACACAATAGTATTGAGAAATGACTTTTATGCATTATATCACTATATATCACTATCTGTTCAAAATTCTATAACTCTAAAAAATATTCTATAACTAAAAATTCTATAACTCTAAAAAACAGTTATATTATCTACTAAAACTTTTTCTCTCAAATTAATCTCTTCTAACATTATAGCCGCAAGTGTTATATTAAAACGTGTAATATTTGACGCCTCTATGAACGTCTATAGCAATAAAGTCGTCTCGCGTCAGTCAACCGAATCGCCACATAAATATCTAATGATTAGAGCTTACGCCGTCGTAATCGGGACCTCACAAGAGGTTCATTGTGAAATTTCGCGATGTCCCGGAACGACAAAATTTACGAGCGACACGATGAGCGCCAGTTGCACAGACGCAACAATAGACAAAATTGGCTAGCTGCCGAAAAATTCATGAGTGAGACTGACCCAAGACGATTCTATGCAATAACCGTGCGCACATTTTATTCTTAGTCTGCTAATTATAAGCTCGTAAACCCTCGGTGGCTGCTATTATATTTAGATGATTTTATCGTTCATTCCGAAATACAGCCGTTTGCTATCGCGTGTATTGTCGAATGTCTTTGAGATACGCTTCCACTATTCTTTTACAACAAAAGTTCACAATAGGTTACACTAGTGTTACAGAATTGAGCGTGTAACGTTTGTAGCCGATGCGTGCAAAGCACGTGCTGTCGATGTTGCCAACACGCACGCATTCACGAGTGCGTTCCAAATGCGACTTGTTGTATTTGATGACAGGTACAAATATAAACTCTCTACGATACAGTGAAGAATTACGGAAAATTGCAACAGTTCGCTCATGTTGTTTTAATAATAGAAAATTTATGTAGTTTAGGTTTATGTAGAGAGCATTTCTTTTTTTAGACAACAATATATCTGTTAAATTTCTATGTTTCATTATAATAACTTTTCTTGTAAATTAATTAAGAATATTATAAAGAATAAGAAATTATATATTATTATTATTATTTCTGTTAATTTAGATTATTAATACTAGTTTTATAAAATTTTAATTGTTCAGCTTTTGTCAAATATAATGAGAAAACTTAATGCAAAAATTAAGCAAGTAATATTATTTAATTAACTTGCGTGGTGGTTTTAAAATATAGAAAGATAGAAACAAAATAGGAACATTCCAGTAAATTTGAAGTCAGTAGAATAAGTGTATTTTTTCTGCGATTTTTTTTTGTGGTTTTTTTGTGGTATTAGTTCGTATATAATATTTTGACATTATTGATTTTCATCTTATTTCGCTTGATATATTTTTCTCTCTTTTTTTTGTAATATAATATTGTCTTCTCTTCTTAAAAATATACATAGTATTTTTTCTTAAACGTATAGACACATAACAGTTACACAGGCGAAATATAAAATTATATAAAATTTCGATACTTGAGTGTATTACAATTTTTTTACATTTGGAAATATAATGTTTATATTTTATATTTCAAAATAATAATAATAAGCTATTTGTTTTTGTCCTGACAAGTATCTATAAATTTCAAGATACTAAAAATCGTTATTATTACTCTCTTATTTCGAGGTTTTTCGGAGATTTTTTTCACAATAATATTTAGCATTGTGAGTTTATTGTTTTCTAAGCACATTATTATTTTATCATATTTAAAAAAATCTTTTAAAATTTATTCTTTTCAAACTTGTCACTACTGCAATTTTTGGAGAAATTTTCTTATGTGATAAATGAACGAACTTAATACTCTGCTTGTTTAGGTATAACTTTGAAAGGTGATTCGGCTCTCTCTCTCTCTCTCTCTTTCTCTCTTTCTCTCTCTCTTTGCACAGACAAACTCGTTGTTCGATACGTGGGCGATAGACACGGGACATCCACGCGGTGCCAAAGTCATAACTTATCCTGTCATGACCTCCATGAATTCTGTAACGTAAACGCAAGAGTTAGTCGGGTATGTATAGGCGAAGACTAAGTGGATTAGCACCTGTGCGCACTACACAAGATTTCTCACCATCGAAATCGAGCGTGCCAGATCCGTCAGTGTCTACTTCCTCTATGATCATGTCGAGTTCCTCGGGAGATAGAGCGTCGTCCAGTTCATGAAGGATGTCTCTGAACACATCTGTAGTAATGTACCCATTGCCTTCCTTGTCGTACAATCGGAATGCTTCTCGTAACTCTTGTTGTATCGCTTCGGTGTCGGTTTCCTCCTCGAGAAAACGGGACGCTAACTTGCAGAACTCTTCGAACTTTAATTTGCCGGTTCCTAGGTATTGTTACACACAATATTCGCGATTAATTCCATATTGCGACGCTTCTTCTGCTGCACTTTCAAATTTCTTTTTTATTATTTTTGTTTACGTTAAAAGACTACTGCTTGTTTCTCTAAATCATGTTCTTAATTAAATGTAAAGTGCAGAAAATCTCTGGCAAATATGATTAAAATATTTTTGTAATATAAAAAACTCAAATTGTAATATAAAAAATTTAAATGGAAATTTTATATAATATTTTGACTATAATTATTGTATATTTTATATATTTTTAAGAAGAAATATAAATAATTTAACCTTCCGTGTCAATCTCCCATATAATTTCGGCGAGTTCCGATTCTGAGACTTCATGACCGAGCATTCCCAAAATTGTACCAACCATGTCCGTGCTAATGCACCCTTTCTTGTCGTGATCGAACGCGTCGAATGCCATTTGCAGATCTGTGTTCGGAACAATAATTCCGTATAATTTTCACACATCGTCTATGTAGATCGGAAGAACAAGATGTTGATTAAAAATGCGAAAACTTACGAGATTGTTGATCTCTGCTAAGCTGAATTTCATCCTACAATCGAGTTGAACATTATTAATATCAAATGTAAACTTTATTTGTAATTTATAAAATTACGTAAAATATCATAAAGAACTTTTCACGATTGTTATTAGAATTAATTTGGATAATCTACGTAAATTATTCACGATAAAAGTTCACACGCGCAATAAATACCATGTCTTTTAAGTTCGCTGTTTTTCCTTATTCGTCGAACTAATCACAATGTCGGATGATTACGAGTTCTTTCAGATGCGGCTGACTTACTGCACCGTCGAAAAAGTCATACTGAGCCGCACTAAACTAATTAGCGGTGTACAATAGTACAAATACACACCTACGATCGGTGTCAATAGATCATCGCCACCATCGAACGTGTCGAATTAAACTCGCTATAAAAAGATTCTAAATTCGGAACAGCTTTCATGGCTGCTTCTTTGCGAAATAATTGACGAGCTGACGCAATCAACAAAAGACTAAAGTTTTAAAGGTTTCTTACGCGAATTTATCAATGTAAAACATTGTTATTGCTGGACATCTTGTAAAACTAAAATTTTATATTTTTTGTATTCAGATATTTTTATTTTTCCGTTTTTTAATGCTTTCGAACCGTCAGTTACAATATAATGCAATTTAATTCGTTTTCAGAGATGAACGCAACATAATCTAGGAAAGAATTTGTAACATATTTGTTATATTATCTTTACATGACGTCGATGATCTCTATAGCAAACCCACACATGGCAAAATTATTCGCGAACATGAGAGTGGTTACATATATCGAACATATAGCAGTTTGGTACTGTCATTGCATCCTTTTAGAGGATTGCAGTGGATTACACAGACAAGTCGTACGTGAAAAAAAATCATCTGGCAACTACTTTTAACCTCGATATATGTATGTTACTTCTCTAGAGAGCCAATCAGATAAAGCTTCGACGTTAAATCGAACTACTGACCTAACGGCTAAAAATAATTCTAGGTAAGGGGAATCGCTTCATTACCATAATAAACGACTCATTGCGAATTACTAAATTTAGGGTGCGCCGACTTCCGTTCGATCGTTCTGTTTTCGTTGTACTCATACAAAGTACCTTTAAAACAGTGAGGAAAGATATGATTTTGTTATATTACAGAAACATTGTAAATTATTACGTATACACACATACAATTATTATAATAACTTTATAATTATATTTAATTATGAATATATTTTAAATTTTAATTATAGTTTCCGATCTCCGAGCAAATATTTGCTAGATTTAAAGTACGTCCAAAGTTTTCTTTTTAACTGTGAAGAAATAAACTTTAAAGTAAGATAATTATTTATAAGAATAATATAAATTATCTTTGCAAAATCTCTTGTGTGCGTATACAAATTTTCAGTTTTTACTGAGTTTTTTTTGTTTTCTCTTGATTTTGATTTAATCTTGTAGAAAATCACACAATGCTATTCATGATAATTTATTGTGCGAATTTCTCGGTAGCTGACATTGACCCACGTGACTTTGGCTGGTAGCCAAACTCAGTCAGATCTAAAACAAGAAGAGAATTCCGGACTCTTATCCATAAACTAGCATAATGCTATTATACAAATTAAATTTGGTAAAAGCACTCTTCTATAAAGTCATGTTTAAAATCTTTTTCTAACTTTATTCGAATTTTTTTCTCGATACATGTTTGCAATTATTCTGATTACAATGTTTATCGAAGATTTGCAAATATACAAGGTGGGACATTTTTGCGCGTCGTGTCGTCAAGGGATGTACGTGTTTTAAACGATGTCATCGTCGAATCTGTGTTTGTTCGAGTCGGCCAACGGTTGCTCGTTGCGACGCGGATGCGGCGGCAAGGGCGGCGGTTCGATTCCGCAGATTACAGACAAGGATCTTTTCAATCTCCACGTGTTCAGTTGCGACAATGTCGGTTCGACGCCGGAGATGTAACTCGGCTCGTCGCTCTTAACACTCGCCTTCGAAGTTCTCGAGTTCCTGCGGAGCGAATTTCGCGCTGATGGCGGCAAGGGTGTGACGTATTCGATCTCCTCCAAGTTTCGCGAGATCGTGGATACCGTGCTCTTTTTCGCGGACTCGATGGTTTCGCTCGAAATTCCCTTCGGCAGTATCATAGTGTTTGGAGGTCGACGCTTCACGATCACAACTCGTTTGCTGCCTCGCAGCATCGCGGGGTGTCGTCGCACCGTGATAAACATGAGAACGGCGCTGACAAGGCACACGAATATCAGGGAGAAGACGAAGACAGCGATGATCACGTTCGTATCGATTTTGCTCAGCCAAGAACCGGATGACGACACGACTCTCGTAGTCAGACCCAGACAATTCAATGGGGAAAACTTTACGTTGTCCGACGAACAAATCGTATAGCTCGCTTGCGGCTCAACGTTATCCAGAATATAGTAATTTCGAACTTTACTGACGCACCGTACCGACTGTCTCAGACTGTCCACGTTTAATCGAGCGTCGTTATTAAACCAAATCAAAGACACGTCTCTCGTGTTTGGCAGAGTGATTTTGACGCTTCCGTTGTCGAGTTCCGTCGCGGAGAAATCCACAAGTCGCAGCGGTAGTTCGAAATCGTTCGTCACAAACAATTGATGTGAGTAATTCAAGTGAAATAATTGATCGATAGCATTACATTTGATGTGAATTATCTGCGTTGTGTCGGAATCGGTTGTGGAGATATTTCTTGCTGTTGTCGGTTCCGCTTCGTCACACGTCGTGAGATCGGCGCTAATTGTTGTAGTTTCATTGCAAAACTTGGCGCGCGAGAATGATTTGTCGGCGTTCTCTTTCGGCGAACTACAGGTTATTTCCTTCGAAATATCTATGTTCGGATATTTCGTTATCATGTCTTGCAACCACTTGAGATCGCAGTCGCAGTGCCACGGGTTATTGTGAATTGCTAGACCAAACTGGTGTCGTGATCGTTTGATTATAGAATCAAATAGACCTTCCGGCAAAGACGCGATATTGTTATTGTTTAATGTTATTTGTAGCACGATTTTGAACATCGGCTCGAATGCGTTTGCGCAAACAGTTTTTACACGCGAGTTGGATAAATAGAGTGATTTCACATTCGGCACGCCGAAAAAGAGCGACGATTCGACAGTCGGAATATCATTGAACCTCAGAGACAAAATTGTTACTTTCGATAAAACATCCGCTCCCGTGATGTTTCGAAGAACCGCGCTGTTTTCGATAGCATCTTCTAGTAAAAGACTTTCCAAGCTATTAGTAACGCCATTTAATAAATTCCAATCGGCTTCTGTTATTTTATTCCCTTCGATAAAGAGTTCTTGTAGGTTTGGCAAGTGACAAAAAGTGGCTTTTCTTAAAACAGATATATTATTATTCCAAAGATGAAGCTTTGTTGTTTTCTGAAATATTTGCGAAGCAAATGCTTCCTCGTCCAGTGTAGTCAGAGAACAACTAGTAAAAGTTAATTCGTTGATTGCTAGTTCCGTTTTTAGCCAATCTTTCCGAAGTTTGTTATCAGGAAATGTCGACTTCTCAAACACTAAACTCGCACCGTCATTTAAACCGCATGAATCCTACAAAATAATTATTAGCAAATTTATTTTTAGATATGCGTGTGTGTTACGTACATGAAATTTTTATTGTAAAAATTGACCAGTACGGTATACCTTGTATTCATTTTCGATGTATTTTCTTGTTATTTCTCCTGGATCGAATTGCGCTGGTATGTAGGAGCACTTGATTTTTTTGCATGACTCCTTGTGACAGTAAAACGTATCCATTGTCTGATTATTAATAAACGGATGCGTGATGTTCGAAGTTACTTGTCGATCTGTCACTTCATTATTGTGATTATTCGTCATTTTATTAACTGATCTCGACCAAATAAATGGATTGCAGCAGAGAATTTTGACCGCATTGCACAGCAATGCGACTGCTAGAACCGTCCGACATGCAAGCAGACTGCATTCAATTAATATATCTATTTTAAAGCAATATATGTAATTGTTGTAGATAACAAATTTAATTAATTTTGTAAATTGACTTCTATTTTTTGTTTCTTGCGCAATTAACGAGCGAGCAAGTTTGCAACAAAAACATATTATCTGCTCGAAACATGTATACATTTATATTTATTATAAATTATGACAATGCTTTAAGTTATAAAAACATCATAAATTAACCTCAGTACGTACCTTCTTCTCCAATTCAAAATCAGAAAACACATTTTTACCTTTGATTATACACAAAGCACACTTGCTGCACACTGCAGTTCGATTCACAGCCTAGATACATTGAATTCAAAATTGCGGTCAGTCTGCACTTGACATTAACGTTATCTTATGCAGCAGCTGATATACGTATCTCGTATTGATTGATGCAATTGTAAAGGAGTTTCAACAAATTACATATCTTTATTTATATTTTACTTAATATACGTTGGAGAGATACACCACTATACTTTATTTCCAATAGAACTATCAATATCTTTATTTACTTAAGAAACTTATGATTTACTTAAAAATTATTTATTTACTTAGAATAGAGAAAAGATATATCTTTTAATAGATAATTATTATTAAAATAAATATCTCTTTCTATCATTGTCACTTTATGCAGTAACTTTTATAATTTAACTTTTATAATATTAAAAATAAACGTAAGTGAAAATAATAACACACGACGCGTGTTTGTATTATTTTTATTTATTTGAAAGATTCACAGATACATGATAATTGTTAACGACATCATAAACAATGACATATAGACATTTGAATTTGGAGTATATATCGACACACGGGTTGCGAGCCGATACGAGAAAAATGTCGTAATACATATATATCACGTAATAGTTTTTCATGTAATGATCATATACATATAACATTATGTATAGACATATACAGACAAAGTTTGTGTACATATATGTATGTGTTTCGTGTATAATAACTATGTATATATATTTATATATTATATTAACATCGATATAACATTAGGCGTGATTTTGTCTTGTGTGCGCATGTTCGTTTACATAGGATGTGTTGTGTTTTATATATATATATATATACGCATCTCTAAGAGCATTTACATCGAGAGATGTAGACGTTTCTTTCAAGAGAATTAATTTCTTTTCATTTACATCTAAATTTTTCACACAGATTTTATTTACTTGTATGTAGAGAAACTCTTTTACATCGGTTTTTTTTTGGAAATTTTGTTTTTATTTAAATAGAAGACAGTGAGAAAAAGGGATGGAATGTTTCGTAATACTAGTGTGTGTCGTGTTTCGGGCGCGTAGGCGCCGCGCGTAACGCTGGTGTGTGTCGTGTTGCGTGTGTGTGTATATATGTATATTCGTACTTAGATACTTATGTACGTGTTTGTACGTGTTGTAACATAGATACGAGATTTCTCGAGTCGTGCGAAGAAGCGACGTGTGTGAGCGAGCACCGAGATTAGCGTAAGATATATAACATATATCCTTCGATCGATAGATAAGCTCCATTTATTTTCATTTCTGCGCGGGTTTTGTAAACGGGACCGTAAATTAATTTTCGTTCTGACGCACATGCATATTATATTTATCATACACGTGCACCGTCGTGTTTTGCACGTGTTTTTTCAGGGTTTTTTTCGCGCGTTTTATCAAATGCAGTAAGTAAGAGAGGAGCCGAATTCGCTCGTCGGGCGCGCCGGCAACGATCCCGACCACATTTGTAAGACGCTGTACAAAAATATCCGCTTATAATAATTAGTAATAATAAATCGACGCGCCCGATGAGCTCAGCACCGGCTCACAGCGATATGTTCTCTTGACTGGTTCTGCGGGCTCGACGTTCGGCGATCCTGTGGCCTTTTCGATGCCGCACCCGGCGAATTCACCGTGTTCAATCAACAATGATGTTCGATAAAGAAGTCTGGAGAATTTCGCTGGTTTTTTTTGTTTTTTTTGTTTTTTTTTACTTTCTTTAATTAACTCTAACGCAGAACATCGTACATCTTCACGTACAATAATCAACACGCCATTTAAACAGCGTAACAACATTATATTGGTGTTTAGCAGCGAAAAGACTCGAGGTCGCACGAACCGTACGTTCCCGTTTGTATCGCTCTAAAAATTACCTAAAGATTCTAAAATTATCTAAAGATATATTCTAACAACCGAGCCAGAAGTTCTTCGGCAAAGTTTTTTCATATGTAGAGGCAACTAATCGATTTATATCTCGGAACGTTTTATCCGGGGAAAGGGATACGATAGTTCGTGTTTCATTATTTTAATTGATAAGAGAAGATACAAGTTGTAGGAATATTAGGAATACAATAACGAGAATCTTTTGGTAAAGAATTTTCAAACTTCTAGCTCGGATAATTTATGCTATTATGCTACTTAGCTAGCTTTACTTTCAGATCTATTAACTTTTTTTTTTATAACTTATTGCCGTTCACACACTGCCGTTCACGTTGTCTTTTCCCCTTATCGATCGTATAATTCTACGTGTGCATTATAAAACAATCATAACGCTGGTAAAATTAATTCATTCGCATGCTATTACAAAATTGAGGAAATTGAGGAATGTATTAAATATGCAGATATGCCTCGTACGGATCCTAAGCTAAATGTAGGGCCTGCAGAGAATCGCATTCGGCGTATCTTCAATTTTCGTCTCAAACTTACCTGAATTTAATGTAATCATAAATATTTTTTATTTAACACAGTATATATATTACATTCATATGTATATAATTTGTTCTAATTAACAATGGAACATGAGAAAATACAAGAGTAAAATTATCAATATATGTGTATATATTATATATAAAGCATTCTGGAATAAAAGTAATTTTACAACGCCAGTATGCGCCCGGCTTTGTTTTTTTTTTGTTTTTTTTGTTTTTTTTGTTTTTTATCATCAATATAACCTCTTAGAAAAAACATCCAGTGCATATATGCATATATAAGAGATATAAGTATATAATATATATCTTTTTTTTTCATATAGTCATTATGTAATGCGTAATAATATATATATATATTATATATATGTAACGTACATATATCAGAATTTATATATATATATATTAACAAATAAATTCTCTTAAATCTCGATACATTCACGATATGTATACGATCTTTAGTCGTTATAGCTTCAAGCCTTAAACTGACTTACTTTTTTAATTTATCTTACAACGTAAACTTGGGCGTGTAAATGATATGTGTATGTAATCATCATCGCTGTTTCTCCGCGCTCGTATTTTTCGAAAGAAAATCTTCACTCGCGAATTTAGATGACCGTGATCAAGGTTAACCTGGTATAAATAAAATTTTCGCAATAAATGACAAAATGTCAAACATTATTATTTTATCATTAAAAATAATTGATAACATTACTATTTTATTGAGTTTTTGAGTCGTCTAAAATCGCCGAATTAAATTATTGTTAAGAGTTAATTAAAGAGTTAATTAAAAGCTTCTTATTTAGTTTACTTTGTTAAAACTTAATGTACATTCTGAAATTGTTATGAAACATAGCTACGAAATTCTCTCTCGAAAAAAACTCGATCGCCATATGTAACGCATACCATAGTGCCCTTAAATATTACAATAATGCCTTATAATTATTTCTACCTTAACCTTATTATACGTATCGAATAGCAAAACACATATTACTTTCTGCGTTAACTACGTTCCATGAACTCTACGCTTTTGCTACGATCGATCTTCTGGATATACGCCTTCACTGAGAAACGCGTAAGTATTCGTCGCTCGATGCGTCGCGTTAGATGACGCATCCACTGAACATTTTTCAAAGCGAAGCACGCGTTGACGTATTGCGTACATATCTTCGTATATCGCACAATCTTCCGGATATTGTGAGCGCGCGAAATAATATGCTCGTACGTAAAAATATACGAGAGAAATATTAATTTATGTGCTTTCGACACAAAGCGAAATATATTGTAATTTTTATGTGTGAATTGTACCGAAAACGTGCGTTGCATACGCTTCCTCTCGCGAGATGACGCAATTCTAGTGCACACGTGAGCTGAAGTACTTCACGACGGTGAAGTAACCGCAAGTCGTAAAAGCAGGCGCAACGAGGCGTTTGAATAACCGCGTTTGTGCTCTACCCGCTTTGACAAGTGTCGGTTTCCTGTTGGAAGTATTATGTGTCATCAACACAGTCGTTATCTCATTTCGTGCGGCCGGGTCTTTGAGAATCGAATTAAATATCGAGGCTATCTCAAGATGTTTTAGCCGCTACACCGCACAGAGACATTCCAGAAGAAGAGACGATAAAAAGACGGACGTCACAATTTTCTTTCGCAATCTCTTTTTTGCCAGTTCAATTAATTAATCTCCAATTAATTTGTTGTTGTTTTTGTTTTCAATTATTTCTTTACGAGACGAGCGGTGAGTCATTTTACTGGGAAACGTTTACAACGTTTCTGTGAATTTTGAAAGAAAAAATAAAATCTCGACTGACTTAAGAAAAAACGCCAAGACCAAAAAATCTCGGAAGATCGCGACACACGAAGAACGCAAGTGTCGTGAGAGATACGCGATTCTTTTCGCAGTTATTTCGCAGTTCTATATATGTCCAACAGGAACGCATTGATATGTATACGACGAGTGGATCCGGAAAACGCTTGGGAGCGATCTGACTTCCGGCCACTCGAAATCCAACTACTCAGTTATACTACGTCTCGCGCCACGAGCTAACAGATAACCACAAAATAATTGGCAACAATGCTGATATGTAACGTTCCGCTGGAAGAGAAAAACCATTCCAGCGCTTCTCGCGCGAGCGAGAATTCTTCGGTCCACGGCCGATCCGCGAAGATCGACGTTAGATTTTTATCAACTGCTCTGATTCTATACCATCGAATTGTTGTATAACCGCACGTCATTAGCGAATAACAACATATTCGCTTCATTTCTTATTCTCTGTTGAAGTCTATGACGTTCAAGTCAGCGCGTAAGGCTGTCATTTGCCATATTTATTATGCATATGATTGTTAAATATGAGCGTTTTCAATTCGATCGTAGAGCATCCGAGAGTATTCCGTAAATAACAGTGATTTTATCAGAAATAAATCCGCCGTCCGTAATGATCTCTTACGCGCCGCTTGTTACACTAATGCCTAGCGACCATGCAACCGTCTGTGATTATCATTTCGACACGCGGCAATTGCTGGGGATTGCTCGTACTTACTGCGCGATTCGACTTACCGCAACGATTAATTTTTCCATCACCGTATACTCTTGCGAATCGCATATTGCGTGGGTTTTGGTCAAACGCAACGAACAAATCGGTCTTTATAATTGTTCATACGCGCTGAATAATTTCAAGCGTTGTCGCTAAAATAAATTAAAAAAACTGTGCATCGATTCAATAAAAGTTTGATTAAAATTATTTCTGCATATATATATATATATATATATTTATATGGTGTTTTGTAAAGCTGGCAATAAATTGTATATATTAGATTATCGCGTTTGTACTGATTGAAGTTAGTCGAATCGCTCGACAAAAAGTTTCTCCCGAAGGGGGAATGGAAATAGGCGCGAAGCGGCGCCTTTTGCGAGTATCCGGAAGAATTTCAAGTATTCAGTTCTCGAAAGATCGATTGTCGCGATTGCCGTAAGCTGTGTATACGTGATTGCCCGGACATGCGCGATCGCATCGCATCGCGCGCGTGTCTCACAGAAGCGAGGATCTGCTGAAACGTCTTACCGCGCACAAAATAGACGTTCGTTTCTCTCGTGGGAAATAAAAGAGCGATTCTTCGAAGAGAACGAAGGAATCAATCATATCTCGCCATCAGTCCAAGTTGTAGCAGTCATTTGGAGTAATAACGTCAGATACTCGCGAGATTTTATCAGTTTAACCGATAAAAATCTGTTTGAGAGCCCGAGAATGTTCGGTCGATCGTGACAAAACATCCAACATCGCGATGACGTGCCGACTTCTCATGACGAAATCTTGTTAAATGCTACCGTTGTGACAGACTGCGCGTCTATCGTGAACACGTTGAGTTAAGCCCAAAAATAATACGTGACGTTTCATTTAAATGAAACCTAAAGAAACACACATCTTCGGTTTTTCGCCAATCGTGAAATCTTGACGCGTCTCCGCCATCGCGTCACGATCACCCGACAAGAAAACCCGTTTTTCGCCAACCTAATGTACAGAAGTAAATAAACAAGCCAAAAGAGTTTGTCGTGATTTGCAGCAATCACAATGCTGCTCATTAATTACGTCGATAAAATTGTCAGAAACGGTAAAATGTCAAACGTTGTCGGTATCGAAACGAAGAGTCGACGGCACCGCGAGGTCACACGCAGCTCTGTGAGATTACGCTAGAACGGCGGCGAGAATAATCACTGATAACGTTGCGTCGATGTACATTTTATACCAGGTAGCTGACGACGAGATTCTCCCGGCGCTGCCCTTGCCTACGCAGCCCATCCTCTCGAGCGGTATATTCTGCACGGAGTACTCGCGATGTTCCGACTTCATCATGCAGACCGATCGCTTCTTAGACATCATCTCGTCGTCCTTGTCGCGCAGATTTCTAAGCCACGCGGCATACCACCGCAGCTCGCAGTCGCAAATCAAAGGATTATCTGCCCGTGGAAGAACAGAAGAAAACAGAGATTTACGGAAATGAGATTTTATGCAAGAAATAAGTGAATTTCTTTGTCAAGAAAGAATTAGTAATTAACTTCGTAATTCTTGTTTCTATTTAAAAAAAAGAAAACATTAATATGCGTATATAAATCAATTTCTTTTATTATTTAATAAGGTTTATTTAGAAAAATAAATATTTTTATTTATTATTCGTATATTTCGACGTTAGATTACGTGACAGTGCATTTCGTATAAAAAAAAAAAAAGTATTAATTGCATTGAGAAAATTGAGGGATTGACCTTGTTAAGGTTGACTATGTTACCTGTTATGTCTATGTGACGT
Organism: Pseudomyrmex concolor; assembly: GCA_014839585.1. Taxonomy (NCBI): domain Eukaryota; kingdom Metazoa; phylum Arthropoda; class Insecta; order Hymenoptera; family Formicidae; genus Pseudomyrmex; species Pseudomyrmex concolor. The sequence continues at coordinate 17,022 of QVOB01014954.1, forward strand.
AGAGTGTCAACGATGTTCTCCGTAACTTCTTCTGAGATGTGTGTTAATTTGTTGTTTTGCAAATTTAAGGTTTCTAGCGAATTGAGGCTTTCGAATACCAGAGGCGGAAGTACTTTAATCCTGAAAAGATAACGTGCACGTGGAGCGCTTTGCACCGACTGGCGAGCACAATGTTTTATCGAATTATTTATATTGCTAACAACTTAGCGAGAAGAAAAATTCAAAATCGCTATTTATATGTTTAATCTAGATTTTGCGTGTAAATTATTTAAATTGCGTGCGAGTGTGTGTATGAAAAGGGATATTACAAATTTTTTTGCAGATTAAGGAAAGTTATGGAATCTCCGTAGCCCATGAAAGCGTCCTCCGGAAGTGCAGTGATGTTATTCGCTCGCAAATCAAGATGGCGTAAACGATGCAAGCGTCGCAGAGCGTCGCTCGGTATCGCGTGTAAATTATTATCTCCCAGTCGTAAATACTGCAAATTTTCTGTAATAAAAGGTTGAAAATTAGGGGAGAGTAAAGGAACATTTTACAGAAGAAATTTACAAAACAAGTCCGCGAAGTGTGGGAAGCAATAGGGGAAGACGATATCGAAAAAAATCTACTCGTTCGTAATCATCTTATTTCGCCTCTTTGCGAAAAAGTTAATTGACTCTCTCCCTTGACGGCACATAGTAATGTAATTAAAGCAGTTGCGCGTATATTAGAATAAATGACAGCAACTTGGGTCGTAGTAGATAGCTTCGTTACGTGAAAAGCATCAACAATAACTCTGCAGTCGTGACTCGCTCAAAACGAATTTATCCGATGAATTGTAGCTAGTTGTAATCAAGACGAGCTACTTGATTGGTAAGAATTTACGCAATTTACGCTCTTGAACGAATACTTTGTTTCAAGAGCTTTAATTGGTCTTTATATTCGTCAATATTACAAAATATAACAGCGAAGAGAGTTTGAGGAGAGTTTTTTTATTTGTAATAATAAAAAAAAAAAAGAGTTTATTAGAAAAAAAATTGTTTTATTTGTATTATTTCTGATATAATTATGGTGAGAGTTTGTAAGTATGTTAACATTTATTTAATTGAAAAAATGTACAAATGTTCGTTAATTTACTAAATTCTAAATCATTATTGTGAAAAAAAAGGAAAGACGTGTGACGTTTTTTTCTGTGTGCGAACGATAGAGTATTTTACCATCTTAAAATCGGAATGTAGCAATATCCGTGTTATTTCGTAATAGAGCGTTTGTTTGATCTAATCATTTGTCTTATTGATCGCGAGACTAGTAGCGAGACTAGTGCAATACTCGACTGAATCGTTAAAAGCACCGATGCTATTCGTTCACGTGAAACAATGCTTCGTCGAAATATTATCTTGATAGTCGAGAGCTCGTGTTTGTAAGGGTAGTTTGTAGAGTGTCATTCGCTCGTTTATATCTACGCCCAAAGGGCGAACCGATGCCATCACCAGGCAAGCAACCGCGGCTCGCGGTAAATTTAAATGCTAAGCAGCTGTGGCGCTCGCAACGATAAATAAAATAGAACGTGATCTGCAAAAACTGTAGAAATTTCACAGTAAACTGAACACAAGACCGAGCGTGTACAACGGCTGCATTGAAATTGAACATTGAGATCTGATTTTGCCGATGCCGCGTTCGAAATTTAAAGTATTATTCGATAAACGCAAATAAAATACTTTTATTATACTTCTTTTATTTTTTGTTACTTCGATAAAATAACTTGAGATTTTTTAATTTGAGAAAAGATATAAATTATATACAATTACATGTAATATCATGTTAGTGTGTGTTAACATTTTTTAAATACACTTTGAAACTTAATACTCATGTGCATTGCATATTAACGATTAATGAGTTAAAAAACTGCATTAAATGATAATTATACTTACCCTCAAGACCGATAAACGCGTTAGCATCTACGTGAGTAATTTGATTTCCATCAAGTTCCAAAGAGTTTAATTGCGTCAAGTGAGAGAATACACGCGCCGGCACCTCGCGGATGTTATTGTGCGCCAATCCTAATGAATCGAGTCCTTTCAATCCTGAAAAGACAAAACGTTTTATCGATGAGCCTACGTTTTTCCATTATTACAAAATTCGATATTTGTGCGTTTATTAAGAACGCTTTTTAGTGAAACACAAAAGAAACGAGTTTAATATCACTTTTAAAATAATTATACATAGAGAAGACGTGAACGTTATAGAACGTAAAAACGTAAATGAATTTAAGATATCATGTTTTTTTTTAAAAAATATTAGAGACAAATGTTTTTTACAATGCAAAATATAAATTAACAATTTTACCTTCAAAATCTCCTTCTTGTATAGTCGATATGCGATTTTCTTGCATTTCTAATTTTTTCAACAGATCTAACGACGTCAGAGCTTGAGTGGGTACCTTCGTGAGTTCATTTCCGCCTAAATTAAGCCTCTTGAGTTTCCGGCTGGAACCGCGAGATTTAAAAGCACATTATTGAAAATTTTACGAGAGAAGCGTTAGTTGTGAATTAGTTATCAGCTAAACAAGCTACACAATTTTGTCTTTTTTTTTTTTGCAAAAGAACTTTCTTATATATTTCGTTGATCTTCTTGTAATCGCGTGTCGGTAAGAGCGACTTACTTATCGAGTCCTTTGAACGCATCTGGCTCTATGGTGGAGATCTTGTTCTCGTAAAGAGTGAGAATTTCGAGTGTGTCGAGACCTTCAAAAGCTTTGCTATGGATGGCGGTGATTTTATTACGGTTCAAATTCAAAATCAGGAGTTGATGGAGGTCTCGCAACGAGACGGATGGGACGTTAGCCAGTAAATTTTGGGACAGATCCAGCTGTGTCAACTGCTGTCCTGCAAGTAGGTGAAATATTTAATCCTAGCGGTTGTTTTATATCGTTTTCACTTGTTATTTATTCGTCAGATTATAAATTGTGCAATTTTAATCAAACGATACACGGAATTTGAGAAACATATTTTTTAATGTAATATACACATGTGTACTTATATATATGTGTGTGTTTTCTATTTCGTTGAAATAATTTGTTGATGTAACACATATACACACACACATTGTAGTACTCTAATGTAATATCTATATTAGTCTGGTCGTTACTGGTATTACAAAATTATAAAATCTTGTTTCATCCTATAATATAATTAAAACGTGGAAAAAAACACGCTGCGCGAATTCAAAGCCATCAAAAAATAACAATTTCATAATACTCAATATTCTCTTTCTTTCTCTCTCTCTCTCTCTCTCTCTCCTTTCTTTCCGATGTTGCAACGTGATAAAAACGAGATATGTCATATTGAGACACAATGCACCCTCATTACGTTCGGTACGCAGCAACCACGCGATTGCGGTTATCTTCGCATATCTCGAATACGACAGGTGTAAAAAGAATGTATTTTCCAGTCCCTTAGTACAGTAATGTATTCCAAATCTGCGTGGCCGCAAGAGCTACGCGGCGGTTCTAAACCGTCGGTGCTTCGTAAGAGATTTAAAGGCGGGTTAAATTTGTAGTCGACTTTAACGTGGCCCTCGCGTGACAGGCTGAGTGCTTCAATGTCAGCTTTAATATAAAAACTGATCCTAAATCTTCCATAAAAGTCTTTTGACGCCAGAAGATAGGTACTGTTTCGTGTGCCGTAAAAAAAAAAGTTACTACATGACGCGCATGAAGTGGTGCTGAGTTTTTTTTTTTTTTTTCTTTTGATCACTTCACATCCTGCCAGCGAAAAATGCTTTTAAATTATGGCGCTGAATATATCGGTAATATGTGAGCGAGCTTAATCACGGGAACGTAGTTTTCGTAATGGCGCTATTTTTTCTAAATAATTGTAAAAGTTCGAATGTTCGTTAGCACGTGAATATGTCGAATTATTTCAGAACATTGCGACTTTGTTAAATATCTGTAAAATTACAAAATCTAGCACTTTGTTTTTGATTTGTTTTAAAGTGTTAAAATATTTAAACTTTGTCCTCTTCAGTTCATTGCGCTGCAGTTATCAGGATGTGCCTGCGAGTATGATTGAAACAATAGTTATTGTATATGATACAGGTATCGTATATGATAACAGCTGTGTCAACTTTTTGAGATACACTCAACATAGTGGTTCGCAACAATTCTGCGTATTAAAATACAAAGGCCAATGAGAGCATATAACATAGTTGGTGGTGTGTTATAGGCGAAAATTTCAGTTTATTGTTCTTCAAGTGTAAACGACCGTGGTCGGAACGTTAAAACAACAAACTGAAATTTTCGCACCACGCCACACACTGTGTTACATGCTCTCATTGGCCTTCGCTCACTACTCAATTTGACATTTTGGAGCAATTCATACATTCTTATAGATTTTGAATTTTACGTATGATTCTCCAAACACTTCAAGTGGTGCATCACTATAATAATTGACAGAGTGTTTGGAATCTCTATGTGAAATTCTTCAAATAATGTAAATTGTTTGCGTGACATTATGTTACACATCGACAAGAGAAAAATACGACTATAAGATTTTTTTATGCACGATTATAAGATTTTTATCAAATTAAAAATTGTGAACGTCATGTTGTTTCAATATTGTAGTAATCAATTTTGAACCGTGAATCATTTTACTTTTTTTAATGAGTTTCCATGAGTGTTTACGTAGACTTTTATATATACTCGTTCGAATCTTTATTTTTCTAAGGAAGAAGTTTTTCACATCTCAGAGGATAGTTAATACATCATATTTTCGTTCCATCATATTTTCGTGGTGTTTCGTTTTCGTTAGATGAATATCTCACATATACACACACTTACCAAGAGAACTAAGAGAAGATTCTTCCAGCACCACTAGGCTACTATTATGGATGGTGAGGTGGGATATTGTAAGGCCAAGGAACGTATATCCTTGCAACTTGGGCAGAGTGTTGTGCCTAAGTCTAAGATAAAATATTTTGGCGTCCTTCCCCTTGAGTTTGCTCATAGCCTTGGAGATGTGTTGCAACTCGGTGCCCTCGCACACAATGTCCAGACCGGATTTCTTCACACTACAGGAACAGGGTGAGATGTCGTTGTGTTGCGGGCATGTCTGTAGTGTTTGCGCTAAGCTCGTCGCTAAAACGAGACAGAGCAACCACACCAGCCGCCACACATCCGTCAGACCTTGCTTCTTCATTTTTCGTACGACTCGGCGCCTTCCTACCCCGTGACTTCGTCACAATGGCCGACTCTTGCGGATCTTTCGCTCGCCCTCCGTTCCTGTCCCACTGACGTTCACTCTCGCTTTCTGTCGGCCGCACGCCTCTCTCTCCCACAATCTTCCCCCTCGCGCCGTCTCCGGTACTACCTGTACCTGCAGCCTGCTACTTAGCCTCTGTTCTTCTCATATCCATTGTTTGTTCTGCCACGGTGTACCAGTACACCGAGTCTGCAAGCAAACGTAAGTTTTGATCATTTTTTTCAACGCTTGTTGAAAGAAAATAAAGAATAAACGATCGTATAAGAATAAGTCGGAACCAAGCAATTTAATCCACTATATTGTGATATCAGATATCTTTCTGCTAATAAATAATCATACGAGAAGATTTGCGTTGTTGTTTATATTTACAAAAACTCATCTGTTTTAAAACTTTTGATCTATACAGTTTCGAAAATTATAGAAATAATATTTATATTATAACGTTTTTTAAAGAAGACATTTTAAAAAAATATTCATTGTTTTACTACAAAATATTTTTATATTATTTTTATAGTACTATTTTATAGTACTATTGCTTTACACAAACCGTTTAAAGTTTTAGTTGCACACGAAACTGAACTGTCACGTTACGAACTGTCAACAGTATTGCTAGAAGTATAATAGAGCGATGTGTATTTCAATGTGTGTTGGAAAGAGCCAATACGAGACTACATACAAGATGTTCGTGTATAAGTAATTGACTTTAATAAGCTTTATTAAAGTCAAATGTTTCGTTATATATCGTTTCGTTATATATCGATCTTCTTCAGTGACCAACTGTGTATAAAAACACATTGAAATATAAATTAACTCCGGTTTGCCAGCAATCAAAATGACTCGTTTTACATTACAAACTCATTAAAATTAAAATTGAAAGTGATTGTATATCAGAATTTTAAAAAACAATAGATAAAATTCCTTCTTGACTACAAAATGACTAAAAACTAAAGAAATAAAACACTTTGAATACGTGAGAGAACACTTAGAATACATTAATATAAAAATTTAAAAAACAAACATGAATATTACTTGTCAAAAGTGTCATTGACGCTCAAAGCGCGTAAGCGTCCAAAGCAAACGCACCTTTTATGTTATATGATTCTAGTAACGCAAAGTATGATTTTAATTTTTCAGTGTTCGATATGACATTAATTACATTATTTTGCAACTTACTATGTATTTTTTTTCTGTCTCGCAGAAAAAGAGGAGAGAGCTTAATTGACTCACTAATTAAATATATATATGAATAAGTACATGGTTTATATGTAGAAATGGGATACTGTGAGATTGTTGTTAGTTATTGTCGGAATTGCAACATGATGAAAATAATTCTCATAAAAAAATTGTTAACTTGTACGAAGATATAATCCAAAAATATTCTTGAAGTTGGTTGCGTTTACACCCAACTTATTTATAGCTACAGTAACTGCGCAAAACTTTCATGCATGTCTGTTAATAACTGCGGTAACGTCAAGTTTTAGTATTCACCAGTGCAATCACATGCAACGTTTACAGAGTCGTTAACACATCTCCGTAATATCTTTACAGTTTCGCGTAACTGCCTTTAGTTATTTCTAACATTTCACTTACATACATCTGACACGAGCACGTATATATGTATATAGTATATACGAAAATGCGTATATAGAAATATGTAAACTTTTTCTCATTAAAAGTTTCACGCGAGAGATAATTACGGGAGAAATTATCGAAGTTCAAATCAATCTAGCGAGCTTATGATGTCACACAAAATCATAAATATTAATGATATTCTGTTATTTTTGTTTACTCATATGCATACACGTAGCAAACATTTATTTAATGAAAATTGCACTACAAAAAAAAATTGTTAAAATGTGTAAAAAAAAAAAAATAATTCAAAAATCGATGCTGAGAAACGGCGCAAATGTGAATTTGTCAAGAAGGCGCGTTCTTCATATTTTAAGATCTCTTTTTCGATTATCGAATACACAGACCTTATAGATATGAACTGATAATACAAGCAAATCTGCATCTAGAGAAACATATTCTTTCGTATTTCTTTCTCTCCTGAAGTGTCTCCGGAAGAATACAGTTCCGGAAAGAGACATGAGAGATAGAGATAAAGAGAAATGGAGGAAGTCCGTATCTATAAGGTCAGTGATTAGATACATACAATATTATCAATGACGTAGTAACGTGCAAAAAGTAACGTGCTCTATTTATGTACCTATGTGTATTGAGCCATGTGGAGGATGTCGTGTCTTCTTCTAGCTCGCGACACACACAACGGAAGGCGTAAAACAAAATAACAACGCGCGTTCGCGTAATCACTAGGCATACTCGTTTTCGCTGCGTATGCGAGAGTTCGATCGATTGTCGACTGATAGTCGGCACGTGTAACACTGACGCGTTTTTGAACACCGTCGCATTCTATACGTTTTTGCACGTATTGCGCAACAAGTATATTCGCGCGACGGAGGATGAGCAGCAGCGTTCGTAGCAGTTTATTCTCGAAAATTTCTCAGCTCGTAAAACGAACTCTCTCATCACATGGCAAATCGGAATTGGATCAATTTTCACTCCACATGAAACACAGAAACACACAGCGGCAACCGCCGGGATATCTCATTCTCCCGACGGTTTCACGAGGGAGCTTCGAACTATGAAGTAGTGCCGATATAGCGTATCGAGCGCGCCATAACCGCGCGCTGCTCCGATGTGTGCGCGAGCGTATATGTGAACAAATTTATTTTTCACCTCTTACTATACGTATTCTACGCGCACCACCTGTGCTCCACCGCGAACGACGAAATCAGTTACGGAGCTTTCGCTACAATTCGCAATAATCACTCACTGTTTTCTCATTTGAATAATATCCACACGTTGTTCGCCCGTGAGAATCACACTCGACAGTCGTATCACGTTTGACATCGACGGTATATCTCGCGTCGCTGAACAACTACTCCGAAAGAGAGAGAGACGCGTACTCGCTGACGCGAGAAATCGGTCACGTTAGTTTTTCTCAAAGACACACGTCGACGCGACCCGAACGTCGATATTCAACGTGTGCGTTTCCCTTCAATTCCCGTCGCCGTAAGTATAAGGCACGAGCGACGCCACTTTTGATGTCGATCGATTTCAGGAGTGCAATAGAGCTAAACCGCAACGAAATCGACGACACCGATAACCGAGAAGCTGGTGGCTTCGTTAAGACGGTCTCTCGTGACCGAAGCGCGAAGGCGTTCGCAGTTTGCTGAGCCGAGCTTTCTGCGCGCTGCTGCGTTGCCGGTGACCTGGGTGTCCGTTGGCATTATCATTGCCCGACTAATGGGACGCTTCCGGCACAGGGATCATGGGATCGCGACCGCGAGAATATATCGGTTAACGTCATAGTTACGCTCCTACGCCGACAAATCGAGTTACTCGTCCCGGAGTCTTTGTAATTGCGAGCGATGAAAGAGCAGTCTGTGTAATAGAAAATTCCGTATCTTGACCTACAACCTTTCTCCGCGACAATATCACGCTGATATCTCGCTAATGTACTTTCCTTTGTTTTATGACACATATTGTACGAGAATTGTACGGTCCATATATATATATATACGAGTATGTATATATTGTAAGAGAAAGCAGACGAAACTCCGGCTTTTTGAAAGCGGTAAAAATGTTCTCAAACTTACCTAAAATTTAAGGTAGTATACGTTACGTATTGTTACATATTCTATTTACGCACGTGCATGTACATACGTACGTATTCTTTCTTTGCAGCTTTTTGTTATTTTTAATAACGACGTACAACAAGTAGTCATCTGTGTTATAAATTTATACTGAGAAAATATAATGTCATCAGCAAAATGTGGATAAATTCATAATCTGATTCTGAAAGAGAAAACGTGTACATTTGAAATAAATATCTAAACATATTTGGAAATAGGATTGTCATACATATTCCAAACTACTTTTCATTGTATTTCAAGATAATGTGAATTTTTGCATTATTTCTATGTTTAGAAAATTTCAATCACACATTGTCTCATCAGAATAAACATTTATAAAGACACATTTCAAAGAGCAAAGTCTATTGACTTTATCTGTGTTATATGTGTTAATAAAACTCTTTGTATTATTAAATGTAGCAAAGTAATTGTCGCTATCCGGATTACAAGTGATTTCGCGCGCTATCTATAGCACACACATCCCCTTTTCGATTAGCGATCGAGTTTACGTCATAATTACGGAACATCGAATCAATCTTCCGCGACGAAGGGAAAGAGAGACGATGTATTATTACGCATTCTGTATATAGGCCTTCCCACACTGCTCCGTTTCGGAACTAAGACAGGCGGATATTGCCCGACCACTAATCGAGTTTAGTGGTGAGTTGCGGGGGGAGGAGAAGGGGGAAGATTCAATTGGGAAAGTATTAAGAGCTTTTAGCTTCCGCCGTGCTGATTTCTCTTCCAGGGTTGACGCTTTCGCGCGATATCTCTTAAATCTATCTAACGCAATGAGCGTAAAATTTCAAAAGTTAGCGGTGGAACGCGGAGCACGATAATTCTAGAAATCTACAATTCATACGACGACGTGCGTGCTGCGTTATAAGGCGCACGAGATAGGGACCAAGTTATTAGTATTGAAAAGATACAATGGAGCACAAATGCAAAACAACGCATCTCGCAATGTTTTTTTTACTTTGTTGAGGAACAAGTAGCTAATGCATATATTTTCTCAATGTTGCGCGGAGTTTGAAATATTATGTGTATTTTAAGTTTTGGTTTTCGCTGTAATAGTATTATCCGTGACAAAACCGTAGAAATAATTTTGGATACGGAGAAACGTAATTACTATAGCGAGTGAAATAGAAAAAAAGGCGGGGGCGCAATTCTCTTCCGTTATAACCAGTTGACGTTGTCCAAATCGATTCGTCTTTGCTCGCTTGACAATCGCTCGCCCGCTTTGTTTGTACGACGCTAGAATAAATTGTACAATCTAGAGAAATACACTTTATTAAATTGAATGACGTCTACACTTCGATAACGCGATTTCAGCCACGCTCGCGGCAAAAGCGCTTTTTTCATTTTCCATGCTGACGAGACTGACTTTCCTCTCCGCGGGGAGTAAAAGAGAAAAATTCGATTTACCGAAAAACACGTATAATCTTTTTTGAATAAAAGAGGATTCGTAGTCATAATTTCAAATATTATCATTTTTCCGATCGCGATAGATAATATAGATAGAAATCCTTTTTGCGTGAGAAAAACCTCTTTAACCCGCAATTAATATAAAATGTTTTCGAACACTAGAAGGAAAGCGCGTTTAATATCTTTATAGATCGACGTTGCATCACTCACTCGTAATTCGAGCATATTTGCAATTTCATTACATTACGGGAAACTTACCCAATTATTATCCACTTTATTTTGTTAGCAGACTCAAACAGATATTCCGCTTCTCTCCACCCTAATTGTATAGCGATCGAAGAATTCGTCGAGAATTCTCAGATATCTTTGGCAGATTACAAATGTATAAAACCGGTATTAAATGTATTAATACGTTGTTACAAAATGAAAAATTTACAGAGAAGAATTTGCTTTGATATAAAATTTATTACTAACATGACATACTTTTTACTTATTTATTTACAAGGAGAAGCGGTTCATGTGTAACTGCTCTAGAGAAGACGGTCATAACAAACTAACCAGCTGTTCTGAATTTGGACAACCCTTTATATCTCCATGAATGAAAATATTATCCCTTTCCGTTTATGAATTTTAATCGTGTTTTGAATCTAAATTCAATGGTCTCATGAGCAATGCTCAGTTTGATTTTATTATCAAACCGGAAATAAACTTCAGAATATAAATTTCTTACTAACGCAATATCTTACTCTATACTACCCGAGAATTATTGCGGTGTTATAAAAGAAGAATAAAAGACGAGAAGAATAGAAGTCGCTGTTTCGCTGTCTGAGATCAGACTCTGACGATCACAAAGTTATCTCCCGGCAATTTTACGTTTCATATTTTCACGATCAAATGGCGTGACCTACAGCCTCGATCGCGTTTCCGATTTCATTGTATAATATGTATTATCTCGCGACGGATCCGCGTGACTCGGGCGTTATCTCGTTGCGGGAATCATAGTTCAGATGCCCCGCTCCCAGATGAGTTACAACGAATATTTCGATTCGCAAACTCGCGATCGAATTCGCGAAACTCGAATATCTTTAGCCGCGGAGAGCACGACGAGCTTGTTACGCTTCATTAGCATAACGTTGCATGTGTGATTAGCATGCGTCGTTAGATACGTCGACGCACGCAGCGAGAACCGACGCGTCTGACGCGGCTTACGTAGAGAAACAAGTCGATAGCGAGCGCTGCACGCGATTAATATGCATTACGACTAATGTGTGTGTGCGTGTGTGTGTGTGTGTGTGTGGTCGTGGAATATTTTGGAATATATTTAGCGGTGCTCGAACACCGGTGTTAAAATCAAAGTGGAAATAATGCGTTTCAAATATATGACACATTTAGCAGGATATATAGCGGATATATTTTGGTTTATTTTCTTTCTGTGTACCTTGAAGAGATGATTTTAAAGTTTCTATTTAGAAAGAGTTATTCCGCTTATCTCTCATTGCAACAGCAACGACTGAATCACTCGAATTTCATTCAGACACGTTATGAATTAAAGTGAAATATTATTATTAAACGTGAAATGCCGGATTTAAAAGTTTAGACTATCATGATAGCGACAATATTATTGACGTAGCTATTAATATTAATATTATTACTTAAACGCCTATCGTATTTCATGTTTAATATAGAAATGATAAGTACAATATAAGACTGATTATCGTTATAGTAAAATTATATAATCAAATTCTCTTTATATATATATATATATAATGTTGACTTGAAACTTGAATAAAAATAATTGATCGTGTAATAATTGAACGGAATATTCACGTGGAACCACTCACGTCTTAATAAAATCTATAGATGACTGGCCGATCTCTGCAAGAAAGAATTCGCGTTTCATTTGGCGGAGAAGATTCGTATGTCGGAATATCCAGACTTGATTGGATATTTGCATAAATCTTTTATGCATGTCGCATAGGCTTTTAAGAGTCGCGACATTGCGAGAGAAATGTTCCGCGAACTTGCAATATTCTTAGCTCGCAAAATCATTCCCGGAATTGTCCATTACTTCGTCGTCGTCTCGGTCTTGAAATGGGAGAGACAGGTGTACTGTGCTTTTCCATTCCCTCTCTCACGCGCGCAAGTTATTTTTCTCTTCGGCGACTGCATTTCCTCCTACGATGGAAATGGTTAAGCTTCGGTGTGCCGTTTTCTCGGACGCTTCTGTTCGGTGTGCGCGCGCGACTACGACGACGACGACGACTTTTTTTACAAACAAAGTTTTCATTCATAATTGAAGGACGCCGTTTTCTTTGCGAAAAAAAAAAGAAGAAGTAGAAGAAGAGGCTGCCCATCTCCGTCGTGACAATTCGGACAGTGTCACGGACGAAAAAAGTTTTCATAAATAATGTTGTGCTCCAACGGAGTGAGCAAACTTGGAAAAGCTGTTGAATCATTAGCTTTTACCCGTAGCTTGTCGCGGACGGAATGGAACTTTCCAAAAATGCACCCGCTTCTATCTGTAAGAAGATTACGCGGAGGATTATATGGTCGGGAGTCTCCCTTCACTGAGTACACATGGGAAATACGTTATTCACATCTCCCTTCGTGAATGCGTTTGCCGTTTCTAGTCTACCAATTAACTCGACTCGCCTTTACATTAACGCCTGCGGGGATTACGCTCGCGCGGCCAGATCAGTTCGTTCGTTTCACGATTGCACATCTTGCGAAATTTATGGACGAGCATTAATCTTACTCACTTCTTCCGCGCGGAGTTTCGCGTGCAATTTGCAACGAAATGTTACAGTTAATAACGCGTCTTGAAATTAAAACGGACAGTAAATGCATTCACAAAATTGCGAAGAATATCATTTAATGTGTAAATACCGCACACGTGCGCGCGCGCGCGCGCATCGGGTTAATATCAGCGTATGTAGGTGGGCTTTGGTTCACTAAGCTTTTCAATCCGTTATCTGGCCGCATTTGCATCGCTGCAATTTCGCATTGGCAAAATCGAGCCGATGCTTGAGAATATACACGATGAGAAATTGGAAACTATTGATATACGCGCTGTGGATATTTTCACGTCGCTATTCTGAAATCAGGTTGATAAAGAGAAATGGAAGTAGATGCGCGCGGACGCACCGAAGCGTTCATTTCGCGATTGCCGTGCGATCTGTGGAACGTTACTCGCTACTGAAATCGGACGTATCCGTTGCTGTTTGCATGTGCCGCGAATGCGAATACCGAATGCCCGCTTCTCGCATCGCGGAATCTGAATGTGGCATGCAAGGCTGGATTTCCCGTGAACGCTCGTCGAGCTCGGAATCGCGTTGCGTTCAGTAATCCACTTTTAATCCCGACGATGAGTATGTGTACTCATTACTTAATCATCTCGCGGTACCGGTAATGGCGACTCCAACTCCAACTACGGAGTACTTCGTTTCAAACTCAGTAAAGGAAAACACACAGACTCTCGTCTTACGTTTCCTAATTTTTCCAGATTTAGAGTTTGGTGCAACTTTTGATGTTTTTTTTTTTTTTTTTTTTTTTTTTAAAAAAACGTCATAGAAAAAACAGAGACTACAGATTATATAAGAAACTGATTCAGATTTCGAATTTTTATTAATTCTAGAAAATGGTTTTCGGAACTTGAATCGCATTGTGTCATTTTTATATCGACGTTTTATGATTTCACTCAGCGCAAAGAATTTAAAAGCAATCCGATACTAAATATAAAAACTACTTTTTTAATAATTATAAAATCTTATAACACACCGCATTAAATATTAAATTTGTACAATAGTTTTTGTACGTTATATATTCGCTTCATTTTTTATAACATGTAGTTAACGCGCCAGAGTATACGGCGAGTATACATATATATATTCTATGTATACATACATATAACGTAATACATTAATTAAACAATTTTACGGTAATATGTATGTGCAAAAACTGTCGGGATGTCGTCACTCAACTTTCACGTTGAAAATAAAAGCAACTCTTCTCTAATGCGAAATGTCGTTGACATTTGATAAATTCTGACATTATGTACTGACGGAATATGAAGAAGGAAAACTCGACAAATCGTCTTCAATGTTCTTTCGTTGGTGACGCATCCGCTATGATACCGAGATAAAATGAGACGACAGGCGCGCCGGTGTATACGTCCGTCGGGTTTTCCCGCCTCGAAGAAAATAGATCTGGCATAATGAAGTGTTCCCAGTTTCGACTAATGGCGTACCATTAGTCGAGGCACCGCGACGCCCGTATAAGAGGATTTCACATTCAAATAACTAACGGAAAAGAAACAGAGACGGTCGTCAAAGTTCTTCCTTCCGTTACGCTCGTCGATCGTGCAAACTCTCCAGCAGTTCAATTTTTCTGAATGCACAATTTGTCCTTCGCGCGAGATTACTGTGGATTTATCATTTTGTGCAATCTGCATTTTCAGCGATCATTTTGCTTCAGCGATCGCGGATCTCTCTGTGTTTTATTTTTCTCACCGACGTAATTTTGTACAAAGTTTTTTTTCACCACGTATCGTATTCTATTGGAAATCTTCGTATAGTTTTCTTATTGTCATCTTTTCGAGAATTTGAAATTAAACACTTTTATTTGTAAAGATGAAATTGTAACATTTTTAATCTCTCTTGAATTTCTTCACCTATTACATCACATTTGCGTTTTTATACTTTACATATTATAATTGTTACTTTTCTTCTTTCAATTTTTAAATTTTGCATTTATAAAATATAAATTCTCACACAAAGTTTTTATTTTTTTTAACATATAAATATATACCACATACATTGTGATTCTGATCTGTTTTTTCAAAAGATAGGAATAACGGTTTTGTAATTTCTCTTCGGATAAAAAAAATAACACAATTTTTTAATTATTATATTACATATTTACAATACGTATGTTGTATTTTTCTAAAAAAAAAAAGAGAATGGAATTTTCGTACTACGTCCCGTATGTCACGTTTTCGTATACTGAATGTCTCCAGTTAATCACCGGATTTCAACTTTTCAGACAGAGCAAAATTAATGGGCTACGCCGCTTTCCAATTATCGTCGCTCTACGAAATGTGTATGTTTCCATTGACGAGTCATTTTACTCGCTCGTATTTCGTTTCGCGCGGCCGGTGAACTGAAAAGAAATTGCAGAAAATATTGTATCTTTCGAACATGTACGAGCACGTGTAATTTTATCTTTTGCCAAATGCGCCAGAAGCAATTGTTCAAGAATAAAAATTGAATTTTTATTTTTAAATATACGAGTAGATACACGAAACTATACGAAAATACACGCAAATATATGCAAATTATTTGCTCGGAGCTCTTTGATAACTCTCGATATTGCTCTCTTTATACTTTTTTTTACAACAGAATGGGTGCTAAATCATCGGTGTACTGTGTTACAAAGATGTTTTATGGAAAACGATGTTATCCGCTTACGAAAATTTAGTCAATAAATTGCACATTTCTGCGTGTACATGGTATTTCCATTTCATTACAAAAGCAGCGTTGATGCCATTTTTCCATAAATTGTCCACGTAGCTGCAGGCAGCTTCCGGTTTTCCTATTTGACTGATAAAAACTGAAGCCAAACTCACAAATGTGATCGAATGTACGTGCATGTGATACGTAACTCTGTACGAGAGTAATTGAGCTTCCTCTCTCTCCCTCTCTTTCTCTCTCTCTCTCTCTCTCTCTCTTTCGCGAGTTAACCAGTCGGACTGCTCGTTTCCTGCCGTAAGCGTTTCCTGTTTGAATTCTCATGGATTTTCGAATACAAGTCCGCGAAATGCGTATGCAAACAACGCGCAGCACGGATACAGTGCCGTGTATCGGGAGTTTGCATATTTTCTGCATATATGTGCGTTGCAACAAACAACTGCATTGAATAAGGACGCGTCGCGACGTCGGATTCGGTTCCGGTTGTGGAATATGACATTCGTTAGCGTCACAGTATAACGGCTGAGTGACCTAATGAACCATGCGTGCGTCCAACAGCGTACTCCTAATTAGACCAGGATGGTATGCCGAGGTATTGTTCTGTCGCGCGTATTAACAAACCGCATAATGGCATCTTCGTCATGTAGTTGAAATATGTTTCTGTTAATGTTAATTATATTACAAGCTCTTTTCTCAGATATAACAAGCGTCTAGTTATTATAATAATGATACATTTAATAATAAGCAAGAATTTGTTTTATTTTGGGGGAAACATTGTGTATATCTACAATAATTTGTGTAACTTATATTGAGTTGCTTGTTGAATTGATTGAGAAAAATTAAATTTTGTGAAACATTTTTTTACACATAAGTATTTTTCACTCATTGACAGATTGTATGTTATTATGACGAAAACAGTCACAGAATTGTTAAAAAAATAGTACATTAAACTTTGATTCTCTCTTCGGGGTAAGCTTTTTTTTTCTAATTGCAAAACAAGTCTACGAATTAAAAATTATTGTTGCACAAAGCATTATCAAATTCGACATTTGAATTGGACCATTCTTGTTTTATATTATGCAGTTTGTATTTAACAAAAAGAACTGTATATAAAATATAGATCTATAGTGAATTTTAATATTGTACGAATATTTTGTGAGTGTGTGTGTGTATGTGTGTGCAGTTTACAAAAATATTAAAAATACGGCAGAAGAAATCTTAAATAAATGTAAAAAAATTACTTACATTGAACCGGACTTTTTGTTCTATTGACAAAGGGATTTCGCTGGCAGATATAATGAACCATGAAATCCGATTACCGCGCTTTATCAAGTCTCTCATTATGCGGCAGAATCGATAGGATAAATCCTCAAACTATCACGGAAATCTAGCGATTAAGGAAATTGAAGAAAATTAGAACGTTTATTTAAACTTCTATCTTTAGTGCTCGATAGGTCCGGAAGTAAGATCTGCGACGTCCCGCAGAGAGGAAGAGAGAGAGAGAGAGAGAGAGAGAAAGGGAGAAAAGGAAGAGAGAACAATAGAGAGAAGGCAGAACCTGCGTCGAGGCCACGAGAAAACTCAAGGTGGCTCGTATATTAAGTGATCCATCCGTGACGAAGTAGTCGGCTACGGACTTCTATGTTCACCGAAAGTAATTTTATATTCTCCCCTTAGCTTCTCTCGTACCTACAGTCTGCCGCGATGTTACTTCACCTGTTGGTTGCTCGACGGTTCGCGCTTGGCCTCTCTCGACGTATACGTATAATATTGATCGGGCCGCGACGCGCGCGGGCAGAGACGAGGCGGGTATCCCGGACTATCCTGCAAGAGACCTCGAGTATAACGTGACCGGGGCGTATAATCACGATCGCTCCGACTAGTATTCAAGGAAGAGAACGTCGCGGAGCGTGGTCCCTGCAAGGAGAGACGACCATATCCCTGGATTGGCCAATTATACGCTTCGAAACAGGCTGCAGCGACCGTATTAACGACTCTCGAAGAATATGAGATTAGAGCGTAGGGACTCTCTTTACGGGGGCGCGCGTTCCGAGTAATCGAGAAACTCAGCTGAACAGCTGACATAGCGGTACAGTGTGGAGTATGTGCCGTTTCTCTGTATCCCACTTGTAAAGTATCCTCGCATTTGTAGCCGTTTAAAGAGGACAGCGTCGGTTATAGGCAAAATCCGTGATTACATCTTCTCACTGTAAGTAGGTACATTGCGCAACTGCACAGCAGCACAAGAAAAAAAAATATTTTTTTTTTTACCGTGATTTTTTGTTTACCTCTCCAAAGATGACAAAAGAGTAATGTTTTGTTCTATTTTCTGACAAAAGTGTGTTAATCGATAGAAAGAACAATACAGGCTTGTTTTTTTTCCTAAACGTAAAAATACACAACAATTGTGATGATAAATTAATCGCGCGCTTTCGTGTCTTCCGCTTTTGCCTGTATCCGGGAGGTATAGATTAAAGAAACGAGCGTTTCGCAATACAAATACTCTAAGCCATGAAGTTGTTGCTTAATTACTCCACGCCAGAATTGAATTCGCGGCCTCTTTAATTCACCCGCGAGTTTTCGAACCGATGTTTCCGTCTGCATCACGCGATGCACTTCAGTCTTGTACGAAAGAAACATCAAGATGTTCGCGCAAATATAATCAGACTCGACGAATCACGACAAGAACAAAAAAACATGCTCGGGTAGAATAGTCTTTCATGATGAAACCTGCACGTGTATAAGAGCATTGAGCACACAAAGATTCGTAATTGCGGTTTGCCAAATCAATGAAGTTTTAACTGGATTCTAAAACAATCAGTAGGTTATTTATTTTGTTATAATGGAACTTACTTGGAACAATTGAAAATATTGAAAATATTATACGTTAGATTTGCAGTCTGATTGTGGTTCAGAATCGAACGAAAACAAATATGAATAGCGCTATTATTTCTAAGGTTTCTTTTATTGTGTGTACGCAAAATGTAAAGCCGGCAAATAACCGGCTTGCTAACATATATATATATATGTTAGCATAGAATGCAAACAATATAAATATAATATATATATATATATATAACATATATATATATGTTTGCATAGAATGCAAACAATATAAATATAATATTGATCATGACTTCTACTTTTGCAGACTCTTCGTGAACGAACTATCGTTATTTTAGTAAAACACCTGTCAATTATAAAAAGTATTACTTTTATTATAAAATTTGACTTTATATGATGGCTTCAAATACAGATTTATGTTTTCTTACACATATCGATGTAAAAAAAAAAACGGTATTTAAGAAAAAACCAAAGAACTTTTTTTAAATATTTTTAAAAATATTTTCTGTAATTTTCTTATGGCTTTTTACCTACATATATATTTTATTTATAGTTTCTATAAGTACTACATAAAGAAAAGCTTATAATGTAATTGTATGATTATTAATATATGTTATAATTAAAACCTATGCTACACTTTTTCTTATATGTAGTACTTATATAATAATATTCTCTTTCTCTTTTTTCTAAAAACAGCTTGAGCATTTTTATTTTTATATTGCTTGAGATATTTATTTTTAAGTTTTTAAATCAAAGTGATTTTTAATAGAAAGACTCACGTTAAGAATATACTAGTTTTTTTAATCGTAAATGGAAATATTTGTAAAAAGTTATAATTGATAGTTTTGGTAAAAAATATAAAAACTAATGTTTTTCTTAGAAATTTCATTTGTAAAAACTATATTTACAATAACGCAATTGTATAAATTACTCAATACAATTGCGATTAAAGTCAGTGTCAGAATCAAGGATGGATTTTGTAGTTGAAATAATCTCATTCTGCCAGAGACGCATCGCAAACGTGCAACGAGCTTCGCGAAATATCGTTACCAAGCTTAACCTCGTTCTCTGCCCCAGTGATATACGTGAACATTTACGATCTCATCGAAGGCACAAGCACCATCGTACTCGTCGCGCGCAATAAAACGTTATCGGATATATTCCGCCGAAAATGTTTGAAAATTGCATATTCCCAACTTATGTGTCACGTGCGACAATTTTCTGAAAATATAAAGTTCCGAAAAAGTTTTCAAATGACAGAATAATGATTATCATTAATATGACTTACATGTTTTTTGTTTTTATAATAAATATATACAAAGTTACGATAAAATAATAATTTTATGTTTTCATTTTCGAGCTTCAACAAAGATAAATTAGTTTTTGTTTTTTTCGTGATAAGATTTTAAAATATTATTGAAAATATTAATAAAATAAAAGATAAAATATTATCAAGAATTAAAATAGAAGTAATTTAAATACATATTATCAAAAATTTTATAAAGAAATGTAATTACCAAAATTCCAAAGTTGTACAAAAAATACACTGAACTTTTTAAATTAAAAGTATTTCTATTTCAAAATACACACTAATGGATTTGATCACCTTTAACTTAAATTATATTTTAAAGCTTAATTATTATTTTATTGAAAGTAGTGACTAAAATAAAGTGACTGAGATCTAAATATGCATAAAGTAGCACAAAAATACTTCGATAGGCATTGACACTTAAATGCGTTATATTAATTGGTTATATCACCTTTGAGAAATAGCCTTAGGTTGCATCTGTGTTTATGACATAAAGGACAGGAAACGAAATTACTTCGTATATTTTAAATTGCAGGCAGTGTTAGATCTTGTTGCTAATGGTCCTCTTTGTCTACGTATTATTATAGTTCTATCCCTCTAGACAGTTTTCGCCATGTATCATACCGTTAAACCCGATATTTTTCTTTCTAGTCGCTACCACTTTTACGATGATATTTCCTTAAAATATAAATGCTCTTAAACTCCGGAATTTAAAACTATTTTATACTTTTTTGGAAACTGTGTATTTCCGAGAAAGAAACAGTACAAATTTTTACTTGTTATTTATCAATCTATTTGCAGTTTTCTTAATACGTGGCACTTTTTCGAACTTCACAACTTTTTGCTGCTAAACGTGAATAACACATGCACTAAATTGATACTGTTCGTTTTGTATCATTCGTACACAATTTATAAAAGATGTGACGTACGATGTGTAATGATACGTGATAATATTTGCCCCGTGTTTTTAAGATAAAATACATGAGAAATTGAAACAATGTTGCGTGTACAAAGCAACTTTGTAGTCACAGAGTCGAGTATATCGAGATAGTAATCCGGGTTAAATTCTGGTCTAAGTCTCCAGGTTAAGCACCTGGTCACCCTAGATTTGCCGCGAGAGTTAGTAGCTTTGGTCCAGACACTCATATTTCATAGTAGCTGCTCATGTAGAAGGTAAAGATTTCTTGAATTCAGAAAATCTGGTCTCTGTGACTACGAAGATTTATAAGATTTTACTTATTTCTGAATAGAACTAGTTATTTTCTTTTTTTTTTTTTAAGCTTGAAAGATATTGCAAACTTAATATGTGTAAAATATGTATTACGTATAAACTTTAATTATATAATAAGGTTTAATTAAATTTTCAAGTGATATCGATTGTAATTTCGTTATATTGTTCACGTCTACTGTAAAGTCATTTCTAAAGTAAATTTATCTACGAATTAGGTACGTGTATGAACTTAACAAAATTAATAAAACGTGTATGAACTTAATAAAATATACTTTCTCTAAAGTATATTTTGTCTACGAATATTAGTTTATGAATTGATAATCATCACAGAAAAGCCGTCTCTAATTAAAAAGTTCAGATCGCTTCTCAGTGAGTATGCATAACACACGCTAACAAGAATGAATAACTCTTGCGGAGTCTTCCGTGTAATTAATACGATAACTCCTCGGTTATGCGATTATTCCCCGCGGGGACAGGGAAAGTCTAAACTAGGAAAAGCCATAATCGTACTAGTTACTATTTTAAACATGCGCATATTATAATTGATGCCTTGAACCGTCGTTAAAAAGACTCACGCGTGTACTTCTGCCGGCCGTAAATAACAATTAGCGCCGGAACTCTCCGCGATGTTAACTAGGATTAGCAGCAGTCATTTTTTTTTCCCGCGAGTAAAATTAAAATATTCCGCAGCCGTCCAATTGCAATTCCCTTGCGTAGCAGAGGCCGAGATTTTCAATCGGCATTACGGATCTATACATATATCACATTGAATGCCAAATGATTACGCTACGTAATTAATTGTCATCGGCTGAATAACGTTTTTTTTTTTTTGCCGTTGTTGCAACTGACACGTCGCGCGAGCGTGAATTTCGTTTCGCACTGAATATACAATGATCTGATGCGACTGATCAACACGTCATTGTTTATTTATGTTTAAATTGAAAAGTTGTTTTTATTATACACACACTTAAATTGACAGAAGCAAAACAAATAGAAAATAAAAGGTTGGATAACATTTATAACAGACTAATTTATTATCACAGAAAAGTACACTGCAAATATCGAGACTCGATATGTATATTTGCAAATTGGAATTATATCCCCCTTCCAAGAAACTAAATATTAAACACTTTACTTTAAACACTTTATAAAGATACACAGTATCGCATAAAATACCCGCGCGACGACGATGTGATTGAACGTTTGGTACGAGAATGGGTTCACCACGATTGCCTCTTCGTGACGAGTAGTCTGAAATACTCCGCAAATCACTTCGGTTAATGGTAACTCCGCATTCGCCTCACTAGCTAATCTTATTAGACAGGTAAAATATTTACGGGACTCTCCATTGCGCGGAGGCCACGCATACCGAGAAACAGTACGAATCTGTGATAATGGCGCCGGAACTCTGGAGCATTCATTAGCCGACACGTCTAGCTGCCAAAGGCGATCACAAACTAATTGTGAGAGTAAACTGCCGCGTTTGTGGCTGCTGAGACAGAGATAGAGAGAGAGAGAGAGAGAGAGAGAGAGAACAAGAGAATTCCACTATCACGCAGATCAGATGATAAGATTGATCAATGATACTCAAACTGCGTTAGACACGTTACAAAGAGAATCAAATCGCTTTGCTGTCGAGTATCGTTCAAGTGAGATTACACTGAATAATGTATTTCATTAGAAATTTCGCAAGGCGAGACGATTGTTTGAAATTATATATCATTCCTATTGGAATTAATATGACGCGGTGAAGTCTTATCGGAATAAGTCACAAAGTAAATTTTTTTAATATTACCTGACTTTGTCATGTAAGTTGCTTATCTAATATTACGTTCTTGATATAACCATAAAAGAAGATTATAGTCTCGCCATCGGGAAAATTATTATATAGAACTCTCTCTCTCTCTCTCTCTCTATGTCTCTCTCTTTTGTTCGCTTCGTGCAAGTGTTGTGATATCTAACGCTTCAATCGCTAATAACCGCCATTAACACAAATCATTCCGTTTGAACACGGCGTATATCCAACTAATGCAATAATTTTCATCTGCACCCCACTCTCTTGCATTTGCTATTGTTTGCGTCACGTAATTACTATGAGCGCAATGGTAAAGCAACTGTGTGCTAATATGCACATAATCGACACCGCATATATGTGGATCATGTGGCGCGCGGCTAATAGCTTCATCGTAGGTGTGCAATTTACGAGCCACCCTGATGAAATTCGTTACTATATAGAGGACATATAAGCAGCTACTAAGTTTTTAATTACGTGGCGCGCAACTGCCGTTCGCAGTTTTATAGTCGGAGCCGATCTGGCGTTTAACGAGCAATGAGACTTTTGCCCTTTTTATTAAATTCACGTCGGGCAAAGCTAAGATGAAAAAGTCGCCGTTCAATCTGTGCACCGATGTTCTGAAAATTATATGACAGATTAGAAATAATTCTCTCTTCGCTTCCCATTATTTTCTTTTTCTTTTTCTTTCTTTCTCGCCTAGTTTTCTGCAACGTAAATTATAATTTCAATTGCATTTCATCGCGCGACTCCTTGTATTTATCTTCGGTAAGCTTTGTGCAAGCCATAACGATTTCCGATAGCGCGTATACCGGGCATAGTAGGTGTGACACGAATGCCACTCAAGTTTTATTCGGTGCACCGATGTATCTCGGGTTTTGGTTGAAATGTGACTAGAATTACACGTCAGCAGTTTTACAACAACGGCGGCAATTCTATTTCCGTGGCAGAAAAATCTGTAGTATACGCGCAAGAATAACGGTTTTGCAATATTCTATATCGGCGACATTCTTGACAACTTGATAAAAAAATCTTTGTAACAAAATTATATATATATATATATATATATATATATATATATATATATATATATATATATATATATATATATATATATATAT
>QVOB01014955.1:0-36177 GCA_014839585.1 Pseudomyrmex concolor
CAAAAGGTTAACTCGAGAGAGTGCTGTTGCGCTCTTTTATCGCATCACCGGCGGCGGAATATTGTCGCCTCTTTTTTGTTCCCAAGAACAAAACACTACCGGTATTATTCTCGTGAATTATCGCCGCGCTCGCCTGTCATCGCGCAACGTTTCCGCGTTATTCAGCGTCTCGAAGAACGTTCCTTTATTTCGGAATTTTCGCCGCGCGAGAATTCGTCGTCGATCGTTTTAAATTGTTTCAAGCAATTTCGTGAAACGTATTCTCTCTTATTTTTCCTCCTCCACAGTAGCTCGAACGTTGGCCCGAACTCCCTCGTCTTCCAGGATCACGGCCGTTCGCCAGGTTTTGCCGATCCTGTTTCGTTGGCGACTTTTTACTCCGGTCCCGAGGACGTTTATTTTTAATTGGACAATCCTGCAACGTGCAGGAACGACCTTCCGTCTGTTTCCAACCGAGAGATAAAGGAGGAATCTGGATTCTTTCCGCGTTCTTTTTTTCCGGGGGCTCTGCCACCTTTATCAATTGTTAATTTATTCCTCCTACTACTATCCGCTCGTTAGTCGAGCCCTTTAAAATCGATTCAAAGCTTGATAAATGTTCTTCGAGCAGCAAATAAACCGCAGTTCGAATATAAAACTATAGTGTACGTATATACGTGTACGTGTGTGATAGTGTTTGAATATTAATCTTTATTAAATCTAAACACAACAATTAAATTGCTATCGTCATCCGAAATAATATCATTTGTGACAGAGTAATAGCGCTGTCGCAAATTGACGCTTTCTCGCCGCTAAAGATCGTCTCTCTAATCGCTCGATATTCGCCTTCAAAAATTGCCGAGTCAAAAACCGCAAAACCGCGTCGGATGATTGAAGTCCGACCGTCATTAGACTCGTCGCGCTTGCGAAAGAGCGCGGGAATCTGTGATGAGCGTCCGCGAGAACGAGTCTGTCTGCCGTTTTATATAAATGAGTCTTTCACGTGCATCGAATTTGCAAAACAAATGAAACGAATGAGCGAAATGAAATTTGATTTATTGGCAGGATACCTCTCGCGAAAGATATAAAATCAAATAAAAATAAAGAAACGTGATTTAGCAAAAAGATAAATTTTTCGTTTGTAGAAGAACTGGTTATCTCTTAATTGCTTCCTGATCGAGCGCGACTGATTGACCCAGATTTTTTTTTTTTTTTTCTATCTCGCGGAGCTAAAACAGATCCACGTAAGACGAACTCGGAAGCGGAAGCTGCGGCGGTTTCACTCGGAAAAGCACTCCCGCGAGTTTATTTTACTTTCCATCAGCGCAAGTACATACGTAACGCGCTCATATAAATGCGCTCATATAAATGCGCTCTTTCGCGCTCTCGTTCCCACCGAGAGATTATCGCGCCGGAGAAACACACGGGCCGTACAATCTATTAATTATCGCTAATCGCATTTACTTCAACCGTAAGAAACGTAGGAAACGTAAGTTCGATGAATAAAATTAGGAATCCCGAGTGCGGCAAGAGAAAAGTTAAAATTACGCATCATAAATTCGCAAAATAAAAAACCAGTGACATAAAATTATGCAAACTCGCGGAAACTGGCGTTGCGAGACCGACGAGCCGTTTTTTTTTTTTCGTACGCGTTTACGCGAAAGAAATTATCCAATTATTATCGAATCTATTCGCTCTGATTGAGGAAAAACTTGCAACCGCGTTGCCTTCAGGGTCGACGAAATTGCGACAGTCTATCCGCTCGGTAATCACGCCCTTCGCGGTAATCATACGGACTGCCACTATCACGGTTACTCGGGGGTTAGCGGCGCGTTAACGAAAGCAGTGAACGTGATCTCGCACGCGCGTTTACGCGCACTGTCACGCGTGGACCGTGTATAGAGAATCGTGAAACGGACGGTTGCACGTGTCGGGCCCAGAATGTCCGCGCGAAACAGACCCGCGTCGCACGTGACCAGCGCGCGCTTAGAAAGCAAGCTCGGGTCTCTCAGGAATGTCCATTTAGCAATCGCTCTCTTCTGGGTCCCCGGAATGGAAACGCGAGCTGAGAGAACGACGTCGAGAGAGCGCAACTTTGCGCGCGTGACAGAGAATTTTTCGTAAACAACTCAGGGATCGCCGACGGAACGTAAATTTTCACGTTTCCAGACGCTCGGAAACTCGTGACAATTTTTAAGAATTTAATATATCTCAATATTGTAGGCGGAGGAATTGTTTGGAAAAAAAACGAGAGGAGTTTTTAGAGACACCAATATTTTACACCACTTTTAATTTTGTCGTACAGCGATAATAACAACCGATTCTTGGTCGCGATGATAAAAACCGGCAGCTTTGATAAATTGCATCGAACTATGACCGAGTGGTTTATGCCACTGTGCGATTTTGCAAACCACTTTTTAAAAATCAAATCTAAACAGAACTCATTTCGAAACACGAGTGACTCTTGCTTTTTCAAACGTACTCCATATATATATTAGGTGTACCCCGAGCACGTAATATAACGCAATGTAAGCGATATATCCCACAATTACAACCAGAAGCAGGCACAAGGATGCCGTAGGGAACATACAGATGGTGCAAACAGTTATACACTTTCACTTGAATCTCGTTCAGCTCTTTAGAAGTCCAAGATATTATCCGTGTGCTTTTGCACTTCGAGATCCGTATTTTGGTGGTGTTTGCGAGAATTTGCGCGTGAAAAAGTGCGACTGCGAAATTTCACAATTGAGAGAGAACTTATTACGATAACTACATTCTCTTATTTTATTTTATTTTTTTTTTTTATTACGACAGCAAACAAAAAGAATACTGGGAATAATGCAACTTATTAAAGAAATATACATTTCTGCAAACGCCCTCCCCCAATGTGTGTTAAATTTATCCGAGAATTTATCTGTAAAAGTGACTTTTGTCAGTAACATTTCTCAGCATTCAATTTCCAACATCTGAATAAATTTTTTTCTAGTTTTGTCATTTTGGAATAATCTCGTCTTAATTGAATATTTATTACTTTTTAATGAGTATATTTATTTATACTGTTATAAAGCTTCGTCAGTCAATAAATTCGTTTCGCATCTCGTCTTCCGCGATTGCAATTAAAGGTTGAGAGCGAGTCGAAATTTCGCTGCGGGTGATTTCGTCAACGAGATAAAGTATTATTCATCGCTATGCACATCGCCGCGTCGGATGCAACTAAATTCCCAGGCATATCGTGAGACGAGGATGACATTCACTCGTCCATTTACGGCGCTTAGCCGTTACAAAAGATGTTTCTGTGTTATATATGCGTGCTTCTCGCATAATAATCGCGTTCATTTTTTTTCTAATATGCCCGAAATAATCATGCTTTATAAAGCAAGTCTTGATTGAGTTGTTTATTGCGAATAGTAAGTTTATTGCGAATAGCAAGTCTCGATTGAGTTGTTTATTGAGATTACAACATTAACAAACATCGTAAAAGCTATGCGCGAAAATTCAACCGCGTGTTCGCTCCTCTTAAATATTTGTAATCAAGAAACAAATTCAAGAGCAAATTAGCGCTTTTAGTTTTACTTTTTGTTCTCTTCGGGACCTGATGCAAAATTAATTTTACAATCAAGAGAGTTAAATTTAAAGAGACTAGCTCGCGTTGTAGCCATATTGAATTATGACGTCAGAGACGAGAAAATATTCGTTTAAAATTTCTGTAATTTCTTTCTAAGTTACTTCAAAAAGTGGGCCAAATCACTGTTACATTAAATTCCCCAATTTCTTTCAACAATTTATAAACAAACAGAAAGAAACGAATCTCGTTCCTGTTCCTAGCCGGATTCAAGTGGAAGATTTCGTCGCATCATCTCTCGTTCACTTCCTATAAATTAAGCGCAGATACGGACGAATACTCTCTCGCGCTTTCTCTCGTATTCGGTTTTTATGAAAGTGACATGACTCTTTATTCATTGCTCTGTTCTTCATTTCTCTGTTCGTTATGTTTGTTTTGTTCCCCGAGTAAAAATCTTTATTTCACGAAGAGTCGCAAGACGCGCACGTTAACGATATAGATTCAAATCACTGAATAGCAGTGATTTGAAATTTAAATCACTCGGGTTTTCTATTATTATTTTCACTTGTCAGAGATCGTTTTAGTCGTTTGAATTTTTACAGATGATAAAAAGAGTTATGTCATCATTGTGTAATAATATTATATAGAAAAATATTAAGTATACATCTATAAAATTTAATTATTTAAAAAATTGCAAAAGTTTGTGTGAAAGTTGTTAAAATTCTCATTATATTAACAATGTTCAAAGATTTGAAAAAACTTACAAAAAGTATCGAATATAATATTTATCAGTTAGACTTACAATTAGATTAAATTGACACAAGCACAAAATGTTTTAGACTTATTCTGTCACGCGATAAGTGACAGTTGATAAGAATAATAAGAAAAGGAATATCTATATCAAATTTTTTTTTTTTTTTTTGCTCACCGGATTGAGCGTGGAATATTAACTTGAGCTTGATTTAGGGGTGCTCGACTCGCTGACAACTCACGGTTACTCGACATGCCAGCTCCCAGCTCGTCTCGGACTGACTGCACGGGCCCCCAGGAACCATCGTAGGCCCCTCTTGATTCTACTCCGCGAACGGTTTGCTTTCACTTCGCAGTACCGCTAGCGGTACCGCCGCGCGCCAATCATTGATAAAGATAAAGATTCGATCTGCGCGTTGCTGCAAAGCATTCTCGAACGCTTCGCACAGAGAAATCTTAGAACATCAGAATATTACATGTGTGATTATTATTGCACTTGTATACTTCGTGGCGATTTACAATTGCGATGATTCATTTTTAATGCAAATAGCTTATCCTTACGATAAAAAATATTGTGACAACCACTATGTCGTCTCACTGCAAGATCTAAGTAGAAATTTTGTACAATACTGACATACATATACGATATGGAGTATAAAAAATGAAATATAAAAACTCTTTGTATCTAAATTATTACAAAAATATTTAACTGGATGAATCATCATCATCATCGTTATCGTTGTCGTCGTCGTCGTCGTCGTCGTCTTCTTCAATAGAGACGTCCTCCCGATGCTGCTTATGATTCCATCGTCGCCAAAGAACTTCTCTTACTGTAAATTCTGAGAGTATATCAGGACTAGTATTACTAATGTCTTGGGGTACCGATGACGGCCACAAAACTTGCGCGAACAATGTTTCCTATTGCAAATAGCATTTAATTTATCAAGAAAATTCTTTTTTTTTTCAATATCTTCTATTAAGTATATGTACATTAAATATAAATGCTTACCTTAGCAGCACTTTCGGACAGCCTATTGAATCCATATAAATTCTCCCACGTCATGGTTCGCTTAGTCTTAGCAGTGTCTACGAGTAAGGTGTCTGCATCTACCACTTCAATTATTACAATATAAGAAGCATGATGGAAGGGAGGTCCGTGTTTATATAGTACTGAAATATTAGATTAGTAGATATGTCAGATGATGCACTTAAATAGATATTGCGCATGCTTCTTTTCGTACAAAAATATTTCTGCAATAAAAAAAACAAGCGATACTAACAAAAATCTCCACCATATTTGAAACCAGGCTTGACCACCCATCCTTTACTCCTGTAATAATGGTAAACCACGTATTTCTGTAGAAATTCCGAGCTCCTTTTGTTGAAGTACAACCACGCGTTGTCGATGTCCATTAGGTTACCGTCGAAGTTCACCAGCTGCAAACAACCTAATCCAAAAAGAAGAAAAAAGGTCTCCTCGAAAGTGAGATGCAAAGCCTCACGGACCGGAAAACCTTCGTCCTCGATCCTTGGCTTGATGTTTTCTAAATAATTCTCGGTGTCAGAGTCGCTATCTGGCAAAACCAGTAGCTTTCCTTGTATATCCTCTTGGTTGCGATTATTTTTGAAGTCGTAATAGTCTGTAAAAAAAATTTCATACATAAAAATGGTTTTATCTACTCTCTTTTCTTAATAAAAATATATTAATAATTCTACATGAGAGCTTTTTTTACCAGGCAAGTTGCTCAGTTCTTCGTTTTTCTCTTCTTCTGTAGAACACTCTTCTATCGAGTTAGTATCACGTTTCTCAGAGTCTTTATTAGCAATGACACATATGTCGTCCTCTTCTGCGGAATCCAGAACGACTTCATCAATGTCTTTTGAAATTGCGGTGATTTCATCTTCTGTTTTATTCCCATTTTTGGAAGTTGATGGAATTTCAATAATGTCACTGTTGTTTTCTTCTTTATCGTTCAAAACAGTATCTTCGTTGTTATGTTTGACTTCTTCAACTTCTGCAATCATTAAAGTTTCACTACACTTTAAAAATAATTTAGTTTTACATCTTTATAATAATCTTTATAAATTTTATTTTAGTATTATATTTTTATATATATTTATAGAAATTATATTTCGTATATTACTCTAGATATTTTTTTTTATTTTAAACCTGCTAATGTGGATGAAGAAGCAGCGTTTAATTCCTTAACATCTTTCATCCATTCTTGTCTACGATACCACTGTCTGTTTCGAACAACTGGAGGTGCTCCAAATCGTGCTTTACCGAAGATAGGATTACTACGTGACAGTGATCCTTTGCCAAAATATCCCTATAGATAAAATTTAATATTTGCTATTATTCTCTTTTTCTTTAAAAAAAAAATTTCAATCTTATAACATTTATTTTTATAACACACACGTTGTTATATACCACCCTGATCTGATCAGGTTCAATTATGCAAGCACCTATATCTGTAAGATGTGCTGTATACGTTGGCCATTCCTCTTGTGATCCATTTATTGGAATAGGAAATGGCATCTGCTCCTTCGGTTTCACTCTATGCTTTCTCTTCGGTTCTCGTAACTCCATGTTTTAACTATAAAATATAAGATTTTATGTTGAATAGTATATCACATCAGACAGCTGTTAAAATGTTAAATTGGAACAATACAGTCAAATTTAAAGTACTTAGTTTTTCAAACTTTAGACAGAATTATTAACTCTTTCACATACAAAGAACTTCAGAGAAATATTAATTATATTTCTGATGTACAGAGAAATAATAAATAAAAATTATATTTATGCAATTGTAAGTAGTTACTAGTGATTATTAGTGTTTACTTGTAACTTTTTAACGACTCTCAGATTCTTGTTACGTCTATAACATTACACCTGATTGCACTAGTTATTTACTTCTTCGAAAAATAACCTGTTTGTGAGGTTTAGTTAAATCAGGTAAGTCAAGTCAGGTCAGGTTAAGGTCTTTGCACGAGACAAAAATGTGGCCCATTGCCACCATTGCGTTCCGCATGTCAGTTTCTCGCTAATGGAAGATAATGTTGGTCAGTGATTGGTTGGTTTGCTTACAATCTTACGTTTACAACTGTAATGTTTATTCAATTCGCATGTATGTGGTTTTGTAAAGACTATAATATAATAATTAGGATAACTGATAATACAATATTCGATAAAACCAGTTTATTAATTTCTGAATATCAAAAACAAAGACTATACTACATGTTATATTATACTATAAAATATGTATGCTATATATTATAAATCCTTTCTAACAGTACACAATTATAAATAAGTGTAATCGATACGCAACAATGACATCGATCTTTTGCAACTTTTAAACCCGGGAGAAAAACATTTTCCCTAAGAAAATTTTCGCTTACTTCGCAGCAATTTCTAGCATTTCTGCTACATCGACGATCTTCTCCCGCGGTTTTCCCAATTGTTTGCCACGCTCTTGTTCGACGCGATCGATTTTTTCCCAATCCCTGTACGACACGATCTGAATTCTCTTGGAGTCCAGGATCTTACGCAAATCATCACAGCCTGACTTATTCTCACTCGAGGACGCCAATTCTCTGCAGATCAAGTTGCCGACTTGGAAAGCGTTTGTCATAGTCGACAGAATGACGCCGACCGGTCCAGTGGCCGCCCATCCTGCACTATAAAGATTGTCGTCTACCTTACCGGAAATGTTTTCCACGCGTCCTTTCTTAGCATCAAACGGAATCGAGTCGTCTATCCGTACAGACTTGTAGCCGATACTGCGAAAGACCAGACCGCAAGTGATCACCTCAAATTCGCCGGTCGCCTCGGCCGACTGATCCTGAATCGTCTCGCCCCGCAGACGGTTCACGGTGAACTTGATGTTCTCTAGTTCGTTCGCACCGTGAAATTCCACGGGACTTCGCAGGAAGATCGGATGTAACTCTTTAGTGTACGTCGAGTCGCTTACGGATTCTTCTAAAGACTTAATCATAAGTTCTGTCAGTCGTTTTCGAGGCCTTGCTAGAGTCGGCACAATCTCCCGCACACCCGCAAAGTCTTGAGGTCGCCAGGAAGTCTTGCATTTTTCCAATTTGATTAGTTCGCGCAGTTCTGCGATCGTAAGCGCAACTTGCAAAGGTCCTCTTCGCCCGACCAAAACAACTTTTCGTACTTTGCTGCGAGATAACTGTTCCAAGGAATATGACGTGATGTCGGTATTCTGAAATAATTGCAAAGTTTTAAATTATAATAAATCACGTAAGAGATCGGAAATTAGAGACAGAGCTACCTTCAATTTGTCAATCGGTGACAATAGAATCCTCGCAATATCAACGGCCACATTGCCGTGACCTAAAACAACCGCTTCTTCCGTATCCAAATTAATGTCTAGATCTTTATCAGCTGGTACTCCATTGTACCAACCTACAAAACGACGACCTGATATCACATTGTTTAAATTTTCTCCTGGTATATTAAGTAACCGATCGTTTTGGGCGCCGTATGTCTAAGAGAAAATATAAAAATAGAAAGATATATAATTGGTAATTAAATATTTATAAATTTTGTTGTTGTATAAAACTAAAGAGATGAGAAGTAGAGATTCAGTCAATTTTCAATAGAACACGTACTAGCAGCACTGCGTGATATAATTGTCGCAGCTGATTGATCGTAACATCTGTACCGACGTTGATATTGCCTAGAAATTGAACGCGTGGATTGGTCGCGGTCTTGTGGAATGTGTTGATGACGTTCTTCACTTCTGGATGATCCGGAGCGACTCCGAAGCGTACTAGACCGAAAGGAACCGGCAGTTTTTCGAGTATGTCAACTTTGACATCATTCGAACACTACACAATCAAACATAAATATTGTTTTTAATGAGAGACGTAACAAAATATATTTTATTATATTGTTGATTGCTAAGATTGGTTTAGTGTTTTACCTTTAATAACTGCTGTGCCGCGTAAAACCCAGCTGGACCTGCACCAATAATGCATACTTTTTTTTCTGTGTGCTGTTTGGTGGACAACAGGCGAATACAGTTTTTAATCAAGTTGCGTTTCATCTCTACGTGTGTGTGATCAGCATTGATCTAAAACGTGGCACTGTGTGTTTAACAGTTTCTATACATTCCGAAAAAAAATCTCTTCGCCGAGACCTCGCACAACGCCGTTCTAAGAATTACAGTTGACAGCACAGAAATCGTCCTTGTTTAAGAAGCGAAATTTCGGTCACCGTTCTATTTTGTATTAAACATGACACCAAGACATCTCAACTTAGCTGTGATAAAGAAACCAAGCGTGACCCACAATTATCTTGAATCTGCAATTATTTATCAACCCGTTTTATTTACAATTAAATTATTTACAAAATAAAGAATAAAATTACTTGAGCATAAATAAATACATATTTAAAAAAAGTCTTTTATTTTAGATAAAAATATAATTACCATTTTATATTTCATCTTTCCATGCAAGCACATTAAATCCAATAAATTAAAATATTTACAAAAAATAGACACTCTTTACAATAAGGTAACAAGCATAATTTATTTATTTTTTTAGCCTCGGCCGAAGCTTTCTGCGAAGCACTTCTAGAAATTAGTAGGGATGATATTGAGGGAAACATGCGGCAAATACGCAGCAAGTACGCGAGGCACTACCGTATTTTCTTTGATTTTATTATATATAATATATATATATAATATATATATATATATATATATATATATATATATATAATTCTTAAAATATATGTTATTCATATTTATGATTATATAAATACATGTTCTCTTTCATATACATATATACATATGTAAAATTGTGTATCATGTTCACATATAATTTCATTGTTCTGTCTTGTTTCTTATACTCATAACATTCTGAAGATACAGCTTGATCATCAGATTATTAAGTTCCGTTATAATGCAAAACTCGTCACATTCTGGAAAAAAATATTTGTCAAATATGAACCGTGTTATACTTGCTATTTTCTGCTGCAATACGTACTGTTAGTCTTGTAAAGAAAACAAATAACTTGAAGTTTTTAACTCGTTTTGTTAATTGTGCCTCTTATCGAATAATTTATGTAAAAAACTTAATATATAACGCGCGATATTTATATAAACTACATGTATAAAGTCTAGATAAAGCAGACATCTTTTTTTTTTACTTTTATATTTCTATGAATCTTACCCTCTAAAATCATTATAGGTATTATCGACCAAACCACCCTATGTTTTTTCTGTTCACTGTTCGAAACAGTAAGAATTTCATCTAAACAATTCAATACTTTTTCATTAGGCTTGTAAGTTTCCAGTCTGATGTGATAGCCCTTGTTGTCGCAAATTGTTATAACGATTCTGTCAAAACAATTTCCTAGAAGATATAACAGACCAACATTTAACTGCGTTAACAGAGAGTAGCCTGCAAGAGTTAGAGTTTGTCCAGTTCGAAGTCTTTTAACTCGATCGCAAACTTCGATTATTGTTTTATGATTGTTGACGTTGGAGGAAAATTGAAAGCTCAATATCTCTTGATTTGGATCCTCTTGCTGTTCTTTTGTAATCTCTGCGGATGGAAAGCAAATGGTACCAATCTCTTGTACAAGTGTGTCGAGGGTATTTAATATTTTTAAGCATTGCGCGTCGGAAAAGCGCGAACTGTGTATTTTCGTGAACAATTTCCCCGTCTGAATTTCTACGCTTTCCAGTGATATTTGTAGACGCCACTACAAAAAAAAATTAAGCGCGCTATAAATACCTACCTGCATCTTCATAGATGTTTCTTTTTAGAACATACAAAAAAATAAAATAAAGACAAATTTTAATTTCTGAAGACTTTACAATTCAGTTTTGACTCGAGAAACTTACAATATAAGATTTCTCCGTTGGTAAACTAAACCATTGTGTCTGTTCCCACAGCAGTAATAAACTCTTTTCTAAATCGTGTGTCTTGCAACGTTCGTTATAAGAATCGATGTATAACTTTTTATACACATTGCGTGATACCTGTTTTTTAAATCTGCCGACTATCATAGACGCGTGATTTAGAGGATCGTTTAATTTACAATTTACAATATATTGCGAAGCAACCAAGTGCTTGACGGTCTTTAGAGTGCGATCGTAGATCTTTGCACTATACGTTCTTATGTTATCTTCTATAGTCTGACATTGATGATGTTTGAAGAATGCGCTGCATTCTTCAATTTTTTGCACAAAACTCTGTGGAATATCCTTCTGATTAAACATCGCGTTTTCAGGTGACACTTTGCCGTAGTGTTGCCTTAAAATGTTCAAGTGCGGTGCCACGTGATCTTTGCCCATGAATTTGCGACAGAAGACATATACCTCCGAGTTCCCTCCTTTGCTGGTAGCTGGCTTTATTACAGTGACTTCCTGAAAAACGCAAGACAGCAAGTACATGAGGCATACGG
This sequence comes from Pseudomyrmex concolor, assembly GCA_014839585.1. Lineage (NCBI taxonomy): Eukaryota > Metazoa > Arthropoda > Insecta > Hymenoptera > Formicidae > Pseudomyrmex > Pseudomyrmex concolor. The sequence goes on from QVOB01014955.1 coordinate 11,730, forward strand.
ATTGATGCTCGAAAAGCGTGAAGAGCTTCAGCAAAAAGTTTCCATTTTTCTGCAAAATGTGCATGCAAGCCACAGTCTCGCACAGCTGCAACTGCGCCACGACGCTCTCCTGCTCTCCCGGCATGTTCGAGCAGTTTATACTGCCGTCTGCAGTGACCAGCAAGACTCGTTTGTCTATGTCAAAGGAGCTGACTCTCTTTACTAGATCGTCCAGATTTTTCAAGTTCATGATATCGCCTGTGTTATCCTCACCGAAACACCAGTGTTCCAGAGTGTGCTTGATAAATCTGTCGTCCGTGATCATACAGTCGTAAGAGTTTTCCTCCCAGTAAGGATTAAAGCTGTTGGCCAACCAGTCCCACTTTACATTGTGCGTATTTTTTGCCAGCCAATGATTCAAAGCAGCAACAAAAGCACCTGGTGCCTCGCACAGATGCACAGATCTGAAAACCGGCTTCTCGTGACAGATCTCGTTCAATGGCACCACTGGAAGTTTACTGAAGATTTCGTAACTCTTAAGCCAACCTTGAGTCAAGAATTCTGGTTGTGCACATTTACTCACATTTTTCATGACATAACCTGCTTTGTTCATTTGCGCTGTGTGATTTTGCCATTTACACAGATCAAAGTCATTAAGACGACTCTTTACTTGATTCAGATTACATTTCAACTTTTGTAGACAATCAAGTGACCATGGTTGCTCTTTGAACATGGATTCTGATTTGGGTAATGTGTATGATTCTGAGTCTTTTTCTGCATTTGAAATTATAAAGCATTTCTCAAACAACTTTATGATTGAAGTCAGTTCATCATAATGTTTATCTTCTATTTTCTGTTTCTTTGTAGCAGAATTACTTTGTCCTTCATCCATTATAATGCAACTTCAAATTACAAGTACAATTCTATTTATCAACATTAGCAGACAGTTTCTTCAGCATTTTTATTTTTGAACTTTTAGTATTTTTTTCCTACATGTAATAAGATTTCTATTATCTGTTTGTGATACTATTGATCTATTCTTGTTATTGTTGTATATCATTAACCAAAGTCAATGCTTAAAAGAAACAAATAACAATGAAAAGAATTTTTCTACATTGAAATTTTTCTTTTTTTTTTTTTTACTGCTTACTGATTAAAATGCATGTATTCGTTTTAAACATAAGAATGTTTGCGTTTCGCAACCAAAAAAAAAAAAAAAATAGTACGAGAAAAATAGTAAGAAAAACATAACTAAACTAAAGAAGAGTTTGATACAATCTTGTTTTATAGTTTCAAAAGAATTTGTTGATCATAAACGGTAAACATTGAGATTAGTTTTTTCGAAATGTTATTATCGGCGTTGTCTCGGCTGGCAATTAAAAACACAATCGTAAAAAACTCACATGTCAGAACAACTTGCACGTTTAAAAGTTGGTTTTTTAACGAGTCTCCGGTATTTTCTCATGCATCTTTGTCTTCTTCATTGCTTGTTTGCCCCGGTACGGAAGGAACATAAGCCAGGCTTCGATCATATTTTATCTAGATGTGTCAACCGTCACGGAGTAGCAAAACATTAGGCCTCATCTACATTGATCTCGTGTCGTGAACTCGCGATTGATCGATTCTGCGAGTTTCCGCGAGTGCGCTCGCAGTAGTTGCCGTTGTAAATGAGGCCCAAGAACGAGCGACAAGCAAACTAGTCAGTTTCGCGATCTCCGGTTGACGATTAACTTGCGCGGTTGATTTATCCATTGTTTATTGAAATATTACTTCACTTTTACAGGTACGTTTATATTCTCAGTAGTTATTTGTTTAATAGTTATTTGTTATTTCAACAGTTATCCTGTATAAATAATATTTTTCTCATATGCAACAAACTGAGAGATTCTAAAGAATGGGCGCGCTAAAACTATTTTAATCACATAAATACGAATCAATTTTTAAAACTGACGTTTTATTTGCAATTGTTGGAATAAAGAATAAACACAAACATCTTTTTTTCAACACATATTTATTTCAATATCCTTGCGAACGATTTGATTTATTTACATGGCGCTCGGTACACAACAATAATCTGAGAAATGTCGTTGTGTTTTTATTAATAATTATATGGAACATGTGTGTGTTTACAGGAAGCTCGTCTTGCTGCGGCTGTTTAGTGCAGCCGAAAACTACAAGGAAAGGAGAAGCGATTGTCATTTTTGGTAGCGGCTTCCTGCGGGATGCGCTGCTCCGATCGTCGGTGAATGCAACGCTCGTCGCGAACTCTTCTATTTCCTGTAGCCCAGCTTGCGTAAAGCCTTCAGATCCACGTTGCCGTAATAATCTTGGCTGAGAAATGTATGAAAATATTGTTTAACTCTTGTCTTCGCTTCGGAACCGAGTGAAGTTGTGCGCGTGCGCCAAGTGCCGCCATTTGTCACCAAGTGCTTTGAACCGTCGCTCATTGGTCGTGATGGCGTTGCGGACGCGTATTTCTCGCGCGCGTACGTATACATACACGTATTCCGGCTTGCGCGAGAGTTTCGAACGACGACGTCGAGTGCGAAAAATATCGAGAGTGAAAAAAAAACTACGTGTATAGTTCGATCGGGCGCGAGTGATGATTGAGTGTTAATAAGTGAAAAAGTGAAACTGACAATGAGATTCGATGAGAGTGGACTTCGTCGATGGAGCCGTCAATTGCGCGGGAGCGCGGGAAAGCAGTACGAGCGAAAGCAGTATCGTCGGTGAGTTTGTTTTTGTCTTTTTTGTTTGTTTCTCTTTTCGTACGCGCTGATGTTGATCGGTTATGATCGCGAATAGAATTAAATTGATTCGACAGAAAATGTCAATCAGCGCGCGTGTTCAAGTATTCCAGTCGACACGTTTGCGTATTATAGGTTTGTTTTTTTTTTCCCTGCACTGGCTGCACTAGTTCACAGTCCATCTTTTTCCTTTTAAAAAAAAGATGGACTGTGAACTAGTGCAGCCAGTGAAGGGAAAAGAAACAAACTTTATGTAAATTATTTGATTGAGTTATTGTATACGTATGTACATTATTAGAGTATAGCTTTTTAAACATGCAACATGGTGAGCGACACAGAAAATATGCTAGAAAGAAACTAGTAACTGTACAAGTGTTATATGATATATATGTACATTGTAACATTAAAAAATATTAATGTGTTAATCGATGGAGATCAATTAGAGGAGAATTTTACGATAATCAGAGATAATTTCTCGTATTCTTACCACATGCATTCAACGTAGTCGTACATATATATATATATATATATATTCTGCATTTTATATAAACATATTAATATAATTATTTGACATTCTTATTAAATCAAAAATATGATTTAACGTATTTCTTTTAATACATCACAGAATATAGGATTATAGAAAAAAAATGCGATGAAAAATAATAGAAGTCAAAATTTCTTCGTAGAATGTTTTTCTTTTTCTTTTTTATTAAACGAACTTTATACTTAAAACTACATGACAGACCGAAACTTGCTCACACATCAACGCCAAGAATCGGAAAGTTTATCGAGTGAAAAATCGCGTATAAATCTACGAGTTCTGATTCGAGTGCGTAATAAACAAATTCGATTTTATCGTTTTAATTGCGTAATTTTACTGCGGGAATTAAAACTGATGTGATTCTCGTTAATTTAAATTGTTCGTATTATTACATGCAGAAAAATTTTCATTACTTCTATTGTTGTTACGAAATTACAAATTTCTTTAACATCTATTTTCGGAGCACAAAGAGAACGGTGAAAGAGAATTAATCAAAATTAATTAATGGGCAAAGAAAAAGATAGATAATAAAGATAATAAAGAGAGAGATAGCATTTAGAAGAAATTAATTTAGACAAAATTATGTTTTTGTATATCTACTGAAAAAAAAATCGTTATACTTAATATATAAATATAATTATACAAGACATTACACTAATATAAATTTTATAAAATATCAATACTTTTGAGCATTTGTCAAAAAGAATTTACATCGTATTGGTTTATATACTTTTTTTGTTTTGTAAAAAAACGTTTAATTATTCTTTCTGTATTTTATATTCCATAAAAATAACGCGTGTATTTTCCGTAATTGTTTATTTTGAAATTTATCTTACGGTTTACGTAATCAGTATTGAATTTTTCTCAGATTGTGTATGTGTATATGTACCAAGAGAGAAAGGGAGAGAGAGAAAAAGAAAAAAAGAGTAAGATTGAGAAAAAGTAGAGTACAGGAAGACAGAGAAAAAATATAGAGCAAGAGTTTAATACAATTTATTGATAAAATCGATATAAATTCGAACAATCGCAATAAGTTAAAAGAGGAACAAAAAAGAAAACGACACCTTTATTGAATTTTAATAAAAACCATAAAAATTTTTTTTTTTTTTAACACATAAGTAGAACCCACGTTTGTAAAGAACTATATTTCAATTAAAGATCTCTATATTTCGTAATTCTGTAACAATAAGTTACAAAAACAAATAGAATTCGATAAAAATAATTAATCACACGATAGTAACGAAGAAAAGAGAAGAAACAAGAGAAAAACACAGAGATGAGTAAAGAGTAAGAAAGGAAAGAGCGAGATAAAACTCAGGATTTATTCCTGAAGAGGTGAGGAAGGCCTTGCGGGCCCTCCCACTGTTGTCGGCCTGGGTTTCAGGACCCCCGGTTTTCTGGGCTCGCTCTGGATACCGGCAAGCAGCTCGCTCTTCCGGATGCTCTTCAAGTCCAGGTCACCGTAGTAATCCTCACTGTGAAGCAAAACCGAGAAAAACCCGGGGGTCAGGACACATGCTACGCGGTGCGCGCTACTTGCGTAATGGCGGTGCTCTTATTTAGTTATGCTTTGCGCGAACAAAGATGCACACATAGAAGATATACATAAAGAGCGGAGCTTAGTCAGAGAACTTGCAGAGAGTTTTTCTTTTTTTTTCAGAAAAATTAATAATATTAGTAGTTACGTTAAACAAAAATTATTTCTTGAATTTTGAATGTGCGTAAAAAAAAAAGCAAAACGTCTGTGTGCAAATTTTCGTGACCAAGATCGTTGCGAGTCGCTAAAGCACAATTATATAAATATCGATTGCTGTATCAGTTTGCATATTGAAAACAAAAAAATTGAGATAAATATTAAATGTCGTATTGTTTTTGCGGAAAGAGGTTAATTCTAAATTGCAGTTTGTTTGGCAATTTCCGAAAGGAAACGACTAATGTTGTAATAGAGAATATTAGAACGAGATGGCAGAGACAGAGTTAACATATATATGTAGGTTAGTCACAAGTTAGAAGAGTTCATTAATAAACATCATCATTATGTTACTAACACGGATATTGTCTGTTCGATAAACATCGCGTGCTAATTAAGCATTTGTTCGACTTTCACAGAAAAAAAGAAAGACGTTAGTTCTCACATGGCGCGCGATTCTTCAATTTTTGCGACTTGCATACACAATTTCCGTTTGGCTTTGTTATTTTTTTTTTTACAGTATAGTTGCGCAAAACGTCATTAACCGCGAAGGCGTGTTCTGCAACGTGAATTATTTCCTCAATTACAAGATCGTCCGCGCGAACGTAATTTCTTCCGAAAGTTCTCTCGAACACGATTCCTCATCGAATAAGCTCGAAAGTTTTTTTTCGCGGATTGTATAATTATCGAGACAATCGAAGATCTTCGTAACACGTCCGCAAATTCGTTGAATAACACACCTTCGTTAACTTGTGCAGCCGCACTTTTCATCGCGCATACCTGTTTTCGCAGATTATTTCGTTAATTTGATTAAGAATTCTACGCATTTAATAATCGTTAATGAACAATCAGTTTGCATAGAACTCTATTGGCTGTTGCGATTCTCACGATCGCGATTTCTCGACGGAATCTTGAACCTTGAACCCTCGGTTCATTCACTGTTGCGCGTAATCAGAATAGAGATTTCCACGATATGGATTATCTGTTCTTATTAGAGTCAAGAATAATAATCGTAATAAAATTTATAATAATCGTTTTGTCTCGAAACTAGATCACAGTTGTGCAAGAAACTAGGAAAAAACCCGTTTCGAAAATTGTAACTGGCATAACTTTTCGCGTTTATGAAATTTGACTCTCTATCTAAAAAATGTGTAGTTTTTTAAATCTCTAGTCATTTATTCCTTCTATTGTTTTCTTAAAAAAAAAAAAAAAAAACAATAATTGTCGAGACTTCTTCTTGCATTGTCGACATGTGCGATTGTTATGATAGAATCGTATCTCTAAAGGGTATGCTCACCATCCGGGAACGTCTTCGGGATCCTCGCAGGCGCCGCTACCGTCGGCGTCGCCGATCTTGAAGACGGTGCCGATCGGGCAACCGTACTCCCTGGCGATACCCTCGAGACATATGTAGTACTTTCTGCAATCCTCCGGATGGGCGTGTCTGCTAAAGCTGCCGGATGCGCCGCTCACTTCGCCCGCGGCCGGACACGTGAAACCTCCGGCGACCTCTGCGCGAAAGACGCAGATAAATAAGATACGTATATCGAGAGAGAAAGTCAACGTGTTATTGTGTTTTACTGATCGCGAGGTCTCGAATATAAATAACATTAAAATGTCCATATTCACATCTTCGTTGTATTTCCGTTATTTATAGGACACGGAGAAAAAACAAACTGTCTTTCTTGTGTATTAAGACTTCAGATTGCGCATGTATGTAAAACCTTTCGATTGAGACCAGTTAGAATATTTAATCGGTTCAGTCGATGTAAAAATCTCATCTCGGTTGAAATGTCCGTCTCGCGTAAGTGAGTCACGGTCGGTCTCGCGGCACTGCCTCGCCTCTTGATAATGCATATATTTAAAATATACGCATATTAATGATAAAAAGACGCATAAAACTGCAAACAATTTTTAAAGAACATTTTAGGCAAAATGTAATAAATAAAAAAAACTAGACGTAAGGAGGTAAAGAGAGAAGACAGAAACAGTTCTGTGTTGATTGCACCGTTTGAAATAGAGAGGCGAGTTAGCGAATCGGTTTGACGCGGTGTACACATTCTATACACGTCTTATTATCGGCGTCAAACCGACCGTGACGAGTTCCTGGGTGACTGGACCAGGAATAATCCACACAGGTCTTTCTTTGTCATAACGACTCGATCTAAAATCGTAATACAGTGACGCAAGAAAACTTTTGAAGAGAAATTATAACAATAATTATTTAATTTGCAGAAAAATCTGAAAAACTATTAGGCAGAAAATTTAAATATTTATTTAGAATTTAAGATTAGATTTTTTATTGTTAGATTCTTCATAGATTATTATTCTCGTTTCTTCATAGAATCTCGAGACAAATAAATCAGTCAGTTTGAGACATTTGTTTAATCGAGCAATTCGCGACTGGTATCTTCGAATTTTCGGACCGAAATTCGGTACCTTCGTTTCTGCATTCGGGCACTTGGTCGGCCCACATGCACACCCTGGCCTCACGGTCGTAGGCCAATCCGGGACTGCATTGGTAGCGGGACGCCTCGCCGTTCCAGCAGTTCCAGAAGACGTCGCACTTCTTCTCGTCGGGGAAGATGCCGTACAGGCGGGTGCAGTGCGGCGTGCTGATGGGCGGCTCGAGCTGCGTGCGCTCGCCGCAGTCCACGTTGTGCAGGTAATCGCAGTTCTCGGTGAGGAACTTGCTGTCGCTGGCGTCGAACGCAAGACCGTTACCGCACGTCTTCAGCTCCGCCACGTTGTTGTCGCATTTCCAGTATTTGTCGCACGATATGTGATGAGGATAGAACCCGAAGTCGTCCGGGCATTTGAAGCTCTCCTGAGCGCTCGTTCCTGAAACGATCAAGTCGAAATTGTGGAGCGTTTTTTTATTCGCAAATTTCCCGAAGTTCTTTCAATTCAATTGGGATTCAAGAAATATAAGAAGCGCCACGAAAGGTGGCAATTGAATTCCGCGATCTTCGCCAGAAAGTTGGAAAGAGCGCGACTTTTACTTTTGAACTCGCGCTACGTTCCTCAGATTGCGGTTACGAGCGACTCCGCCTTCGGTGCGATAATCCTCATCATTTCTCGTAGAAAGTCACGAACTCTAAAATTAACCTCGGAGGGAAAAAAAAGTTCCTTTCCGTTCCGGTTATTCCATCCCTCTCTTTTGACAGATCGCGAAACAACGAAGCGCTCGGCAGAAAATGTCAGAAAAAATAAGTAAATAGATAAGACCCTTTTCCTTCTTTGCACTACTTTTTCACGCCGGTCCCTGTGTTAATTGCGCCTAATTACGTCTCTTTCTTTTTCACGACGTACGGTGGTGCCTGAATAAGCTAAAATGTCTTATGTAAGGGGGCTGTGCGCGGGACGGTAACTTTCGCCGGGCGCTTTCACTTTGGGCCCGCAGCCAGGCCTCGGTCCGTGACTGGGGCCCTGCCAGCATCCCGTTCACCCGGTTCAAGTCTCTTGTCAATGCGAATTCCCCTGTACACGAGTGCGTGGAGAACCAGCTATAGTATTCACTTTCGTTTTCCGCAGGACTGGTCCCGAAAGCGGACTTCGAAATATTCAGGGGAACCGCGGACGAGGCCTCGCTCCCTTCCTCGTTCTACAGCGAGTTTCGTTCGCGTTTGACTTGTTTCATGAAATGTACGGTGTTAGATTGTTATGTAATTAGATCACACACACGATTATATAAAGCACCCGAATTACATATCGAAGTGAGAAATTTCCATATCAAAAAAAGTATTCCGCGAAATTTTATCATACCGGATTGACAACTTGCTTTGACTTGCGTTTCTCGTGCGAATATATTTCAAGATTTGTTTCAACATTCTTCTCACAAAATATTTTTCTGTTTCAAGAGAAATATTATTATTATTGTAAGTAATATTTTTCTTGTTTGAAATTGTGTTTCTTTTAACTTTGACAAACGTGCAAAATTCACGTGTCAATTAACGAATGATTGAGCAGTTTAGCAAGTTTTTAGTAATAATTTTTGCAAGCATGATCTTCGAACGTCGTTTTGATAAGAGCAAAATCTTGAAAAGAAAGGTTTCAAGATCGGGGCCAAGGTTATATCGCAGCCGCAAATAAGAAAGCGTAGCAAATGGTAAAGTTTTTAGACCACGGAGATGTTTAATTACAGCGAGGTGGTAATTAAAACGACCGTAAAATCGTCAACTCATTGAGAAATTTTTCCGGTGCACATGTGTTTACACATTCTTATTTAGTAATTTAACGTTTCTACAAAACACATGTAGCAATACTACATGTAATTAATAATAAGAAAAATTTTGAAAATTTGTAAAACAATTTTATCTGTGATATGATTATCTTCTAAAAAATTTTTTTCAATTAAATTGTTGAAATTATCGACTTGTAAAAAATATGAGAAAAACGTAAGAAAATGGACGCACAATTGTCACACATTTCTAAGCACATTAAGTGCAAGTTAATTTAGAGAGATCAATTTTATCTTAATTAGACACACACATCTATCAGAAAGTATTGTGTTCACATTTTTAAAAAATATATTTTGTACACTGTTTATAATCAAAATTTTTTCTCAATTTTATCACATAGAAAAAAAAAACTTGGACGTACATTTCTACACTGTGTCACTTTAATCTGTGGAAACACATTCTTAACATTTACGTAATCATTTTTTAATCTCCAAAATTTCAAACTCTATTAATTAAAATAATTGCAACAAAGCTCTCTCTCGATGAATCGAAAACTTATGTGTGGTCGCAACACGTGATCGCGATTTCGAGAAAGATTTAAAGATCATCTCCGGGCTCCTGGTTGCGACGTAAAAATTCTCAGTCCCGATCACGACCTGCTCTCCGATGCACGTAAAAGGCGCACTATCCTCTATGTATGTGCTCTACACACGCGCATAACAATCACACACTGACGATGAAAAATCTCCGTTCACTTCCATATACTCATCATCATTCTAAATGGCGTATCGTCCTGAATATTATCGCGTCTCACTCGCGATCCTTTCAATTTTAACTTCACTACCCTTATCATATATACCCCCCGACGATGATGGATGGTTCTGTTTTGTTTTGTTTTTTTTTTTTTTGTTTTACGTACCGGCGATCAGTATGGCGGCTATCACGAAGTACGTTCTCATGGTTTAACTGTGGCGCGGAGCGAAATAATTAACGAAAAAAAAAAAAAACAGACACTTTTGTACAAACACCGCCTTCGTTGCGCTGAGAGACAGAACTCTGTGTTTGGACCCTGTCGTTCGCCACCTTTATATAAGTCATTGGTCACGTGTCCACGGCTACCACCTCCTACGGCTATCACCTCTTTCTTGGAGAAGAGGTGCACCTCTCTACTTTTCTCGTATTTTCTCTGTCTCACCTGGAGAACTGTCTGTCTTTCTTGTCTTTTTCGCGATGATGATATCTTTTTCCTTTCTCTTCTCCTCTCTGCTATTTCACCCGTCCCTTGCTATCTTCTTTTTTCTTCGTGTTACGAGAAAGATCTACGGAATATGAAATAGCATATCTAGTGTGTTCTCGACGATGATTCCATTCTTCGTTCTATTCACAATTTTGAATGAAAGAATTCACGCGACGCGCGCAATAACGCGATATCAATTTCGTGTCCGCTACTTTATAATCTTGCTTGAATTATTGCTCCTCTCTTCCTTCAATTATCTTTAGATCGTTAAAATAACTTTCGTTTTTCGCCGTCTACCGATCTTTTTTTTCTTCTCTTCCTGCATATTTTGTCGCGCGACCAGTTTCAGAGCCGGACTGGTTTTCGCGCCGATTTTGCCGCGGCGCGGACACCACCACGGGCTTTGAAAACACCCCCCGTTTTGTCCCTTTTTTTTTCGCGAGAATCGCGGAATTTCGAAAGACGAAAAACGACAACAGCTGCCCGCGAAGTAGTCTTTAGGAATGCAAGAGAAAGGAAGATTCGAGCCTCGAAAGATCTTTCGTTCGTTCGTATAAAACATTTTAATCTTCGTAAAAAAAAAAAAAGTATCTTTACTGGCAAAGTAAAATTGTTGCTCGAGCTGTTTTACGATTTGGACTTCGGAATCCTCGGGAAGTGTTTTGAGAGATTAACGTGTCTGTCGCGGGAACAAAGCGAGAGAAAATTTCATTCTTACAAAGAGCTTTACTCTCCCAATGCGGTAATTACATTGCACAAGGGGATAAGGTGCGAGGAATATTTGCATATTGATAAATTCGTCGAACTGCTTTCGTACGCAGCCGGCGTGTGCCGGCCGGCCATGGTCGCGCGATTTGCAGAATACTGGTCGGCTACGTGATCGATCATAATAATAATTACACTCGGCTGCGGATACGTGGCTATAATGATAATCGTAAGGCCAAGCCATCGGCGGGAGACTTTTGCAGCGCGATATATATATTTGAAATAACGGAGAAGGAACGAAGGTCGAGCTTTCCCATGCGAGTGGCGTGACTCACATTTCGTCGAGACACCCTCTTCGGGATATTTCGCGCCTTCCCGTTATAAAAAGAGGCACACTCGATCGATTATAATTTATCGCTATTTCGTCGACGCGAATTATATTCAAAGAACAATACGATAAATTGAGTGGCAAAATAAAACGTTGGGGGACAGTCTTGGAATTTACACGTAAGAATAAGAATTTGCTCTATGTGTCTAATACATATGGGAAAAATTTTTATTACATAAGTATTTTCTAATTTATTCGCATTTGTTTTCGCTCACTTCTCTATTATTTGTGAAATATTTTTCATTTGCAATTAGGTAACGTCTTGCACGGACATAACTTTCGTTAGACGTCCATAACTCCATGTGATATCTAATAAATCTTTAATGGAGATTTGTATAAAATTGTTGTGGGGTGTAACAAAACGTGTAAAATTTTTTTTAGAAATTACGCTTTATTTTTATATGTATACATGCTATAGAAATTGCATGAATTTAAATTCCTGATTTCCCTTGAACAAAGTAAAAGGAACTTATCTAGATTACCTAGAAATTACATGGAAATTAATGAATTTAATTGCATCTTCTATCTCTCGCTGATTACCATCTCACAATATCGCGGTAGCAATGCGCGCGGATAATACACAATTAAGATTTCGCCGAAAGATACGATCGTGTTCCTTATTTGGATAAAACGGTAAAAATTTTCCGAGATTTATGTTCGTAGAAAATTTGCGCCAAGAATGTCGATTTTTCTTGCTCCATTTTTTTTTTTTTTTTTTTTTTTTTGTTTTTGCGATACCATTGCGAAAGGTCGCATGCTGTATCGATAAATCGGATCATACCGTATTTGACTTACATTCATGTCATCCATTTCCGGCGCGCGGTCGGCGGTTACGATTCGTCACGTAAGAAAGTTGCACGGCTTTCGCAACACATTTCGCCACATTTCTCGCGACAGTCGCTCGCTTATTTTTTTCGTTAAACAACAAAAAAATCTCTGAGTCGGAAGGGAGAAACTCTAAGATCTAAAACGTGAGGTTTAAACAAAATATCTTTATAAAAAACTCGTAGAGAAATCTCATTAGAAAGTTCTGGAATTACAAACCAATAATTAAAAACTAATAAATCAGATTCGATTATTTGGCAAAATGGTTTCATTGAGATTTGACAAGCGTCAAATTGCTGTCAGATCGAAAAAAAGCAGGAAAAGTGCGTTTACTTTTAAACATATGGATAAAGTGCAGGCAGATTGTGTGATTTAAGTTTGATAGTTATTCGGATACTACTCGAATAAAATTTCGCCGCGCGGGCATAATGCAGCAAATATACGCAACGTGACAATCGATGAGAGAAGTTACACTCTCGAAGTTCCTGCGCGAAACAAGATCCGATCGTATTTCTTCTCGGGACATCAAGGACGACGTCGGACCAAGGCAGACACGCATGTTAATGCGAGACACTTTCGACGACGACAACGGAACTTTCTCGCTCCGTTTAATCCAGTTTCTCGAATAAATTGCATCGCCGTTGCCGCTTGTCCGAGTGAGGTAACGAGCGTGATGCTCAAGATTTATAAGTGCGTTTCGTTGAACAGCCACACGAATGATACACGACGCTCGATCTTTGCGTATTTCTGTCTTGTGACGATTTTTACTTCAGTTTGTTGATTTCAATTTGATCGTCGAATTATTTATGTCAACGCGTTTAATTATACAATTTAATCCAAGTAATTTCTCTTGCACTTTCTTTCTCGCCCTTTGAAAAATTGGAAGTTTTCAAACTCGCATTTATTGCATTCTTTCGCACGCGCTTTTAATGCGCGTTATCATCGCGGATTTAGCTTCCGGTAAAAGCGCGATTTGATTCTTAGCCGCCCGAGCGAGTTTTCACGGAGCCGGTGATAACTTTCACGTCCTATGCGAATTGTAAACAGTATTATATTATCCACGAGTTAACGATTATAGTTAAATGCGCCGCCCTCGGGATATATACTTTCATGAGTGTATCGTAAATTATCGATCTTGCGGTTTTCCACCGCGACAGATTAGATCGCAAATTACCAGCTCGTTTATGTATTTCCGTGTTATCCTTCGATGTTTTAAATTTAAAACTTCTTTTTTAAATTCTCTTTTAATTGTGCGGAACAAAACGCAGCCAGCCAATGATTTAAAGTACGTAAATATCGGAAGCGAGTTCTGTTTCGAAGAGTGTGCGGGCGTCAATCACAGTTTGAGGATCGACATTTCGGCAACGAAAAAGGCGCGATAACCCTTTCCGGCTAACGGTAACGTTGCGTCGCGTACGGTGCATTATATTGCGGTATCCTGATCGGGCATTACGTGTTCGACGTGCCAAAGATGCGTGTGCGTCTCGACGCGATTAATATTCGGCTCGATGCTCTCACTCTTCCTGGAGACCCGTTGATCCTTCCGCAGGATCGGCCCGCGTGTCGTCGCCTCAATAATTCTTTCCGCCTCGTTGAATTATTATCCTTCGTATAGGAATTCCGTCGAAGGTCGACGCAAGTGTCCTTGCGATGCGAAACACCAGATGAAAAACCGGATTATTTCCCTAAGCAGTTCGATTGAAACGAGAGCGAAGAAAACTAATTAACGAGATGTTTTCTTCTAATTTTGTAAGTTATTCGCGTTTTTCCGCGACCGTTAAGTGATAATCTTCACGACGCGTGGATCGAATCTCATGTGTGGATTATCTACCCGACTGTTTCTCCGTGTCTTTTCTAAGTTTCTTTTTCTGAGATACATTGTTTTCTATAGAATACAATTTTAATGTGACGTGTATCGTCGCAGGTGTGTAAAAAGATCCTCCGTCATTTTCACAAGACTCCCGAAATCTTTCTCTCTCGCGCTGAATTTCGCGCTTTTTTTCCTCTTTAATGCGGCGTGAAATTTAATTATTTCCAAGCGTTCATTCTCTTCTATTAGCGATTTCGCGTTCGATGTGTCGGCGGCTTCTATGGTAGCGCGCTGAGGCAACATCTCGGCTTGCATAATAGCGCATCATCGCGGAGGAGGACGGACGATTGGTAGTGGCTTAAGCGATCCACAGCCAGCGGCGGATTTTATCTGCCGATGCGGCACATCGCGCACGCGAGAGTGAAAGTGAACAAACTCCTCGCTGAAAGCGTCCTCTCAGCTGCAGCATCCGCGATCACGGTTTTCCATGGAATCGCGCGTGACTCGCGGGAAACTACGTCCAAAGGACGCCGAACCTATTAACGCTTTCAGATAATTTTCATGAAAGTTCGCCGGGACGAGTAACTGACAGAAATTTTCTTTCCCGAAAAATAGGCGATATGTTTAGACTTTGAGAGAAACAAATAAAACTGTCTTCAGATATACAGGGAATTAGGTTAAAGTTATGTTAATATAAAGATGTAGGATGAGTTTTTTTTTTAAATGAAACTGAGTTTTAATCGCTTTAGAAATATGCTAAGAAGATTGTGAAAGATTGCGGAGGCAGAATCGGTCGGTAGTATTGATTGGAAAATTAGGTTAGATTAAAAGCCGAAGAGACGAACGAGATTTTGCGCAACGTAAACGATCACGATTTACATTGGTTTTCATCGGCCCGAAGAATAACTGAGATAATAATTTAGTTTGCAGTCGTAAAAATACGTTTGATCATTTGATTAAATTGCGATAACAATTTGCCGCGTTATTTGTACAACAATGTACTTTTGCAAATAAGCGGGGATATTATTCGCGTTCTCTCCTTTGAGATTTTATAATTTGCTTCGAGAGATTTCGAAATGCACGAAGGCGATGTTTGTTTCAGTTGAACTTTATCACAATGATGCAGACGTGAACTTTAACATATGGAATGTAAACACGTTCCACACGCGGATGCAAAGTGACATAATTTATAAAAACTAGTTTTTAATTTTTTTTCAATATTCATAAATTCGGATAACTGTTTTCTTGTAAGAAACAATTCGCGGAATTACATCATTTTGAAGTTACATAATTTCCTTTTACGTATGTAAGTCCGATCACAGTTTTTGTTTCGGATCTATGAATTTGTATGCGCGAGTCTTCAAAATAAAATTTAACTGTCTTAAGCTAAAAAACAACATTACGCATATCGGTTTTGAGAAATCAACAGCGTTTTAGACTAAAACCTGTTATTCTTGGTTGCGGTGTTACTTCAAATTCGATTTATTAGGGAAAAAAAAAAAATGTAATGATCTGTTTCGCCGATCGTTTGATTCATTCTTTCCTGTCGCATAATTCCAACGTCTGTAAGCAACTCGTCATCGAGCGAATCGTGACGCGAAGAAATCGAGAGGTTGTGTCTATGTAAAAGGTGGAAAAAAGTCGCAGGTGGAGGAGAGTGTCGCGAGAGGTTGTTGACACCTCACTCGCGCATATACGTACCTTCATTGCGTTTTGTCTCTGATGCCATGGTAGGTGGTACGTGCGCGATGTACCGCGAATGCTAAATCAATCGGCTGGCCGGCTGTTGCTCTTCGTTTGTGTGCGCGCGCGCGACTTGCATTCCTTATTTCCACATTTCCTTCGCGTGTAGACACGATCGAATCGAGAGATTATCTATAAATGAACTTTCAAAAAAACATTCTCCGCCGTTTCAAGGTCTCCGCTTTTCTCTTCGATTCACTTTCTTTTCGTTGATTTTCTTCTGCGCCGAACGCATTTTCTCAACCGAGAAAGCTCGCGGTAAACAGCGAGAGAGATACAAGATTATTTCTTTGAGTCAAAATGAAAAATGAAATAAAAGTTAGAAAGTAATTTTATATATTTTTTTAATCATATTTTATATTTTTGAAAAAAAATTCATGAACAGAGTCATTTATTTTGCAAAGCGCTTTCTGTAATCGCAACAAAAAGTTTAAATTTCTCCAAAATTGATTTATTTGCCAATCTCATCGCAAGACTATCTCTAGACGAAGCGATCGCGAGACCTGACGCTGTCGTTGGCGACGATTGTTCCGAAAGAAAGTGTGATTTCGAATTCAGCCAGATGTCCGTGCGTTCCTTTTGTCGTTCCGTCTCTTTTCCTCTTTAGAAGAATTCGCGGACTCTCTTATGTATTTCGAGACGGTCTCGGTTTTCTCTCTTTCTCGACGGAACGTGACGTTGCGCGACTTTTAAATGTCGCCCAGTTTTCGGCTCCGTCGATTCTTGTCTTGCACGGACCGACCGCGCACGAGGATTGGCACATCGCCTTCCGAATTGTGCGTACCAACCAGCGGCGATATTATCTAATCGCAAAGTCTCAAATCGATATTTTGGTTATCGATCACGATACGTGTGATGAAAAAAAAAAAAATACTTTTTCCTCTCTCTTTCAAAAAAAAAAATTATACAATTACAAGAAAACATCGTTGAGAGAAAATTGAAACAGATCGCTACAATGTTGTTTTAGCAAATAAAAGATCATAACAAGCGTGTGTATTGGAGATAAGTAATAAGAGCGAAAAAGACCGACAGACCACCGTGTATATCCCCGCGAGGTGCGTTTACCACGTACGTACGCGCCGTGAAACCGTTAGGATCTCGTGCGCGGGTAGCATCTTCCAAATAGAAAGGAGGATGTTTTTTTTTCTCATCTCGGCGCGCGGGATAGACGCATCAGGACACGGATCGGTCGTTTGTGCCGCAATCTCATCCTCGTTGCATTCAGAACGGAACCGAGAGATCGGCGCTCGTTTGTTTTCGGCGCGTATCACGTCTCCTTCACCTCCTTTCGCTTCTGTTGCTCGCGTATTCCCGTAAGGATAACAGCCGTGCACACCTCTCGATTGCTCGACGCGAACTCACGCGAGCCATTAACGTGTTATTGTATCGATAAAATAAAAATGCACGTGTAGAGAAATCAAGACGATTTTTTTTATGTCATTTACTTCGAAATAAAATATAAATATCTTCATTATAATCGCGCGTGCGATTATAATGAACGTCCGTGCGATTCGCCGAGACGCGTCATTGCAGTTTAAAAGAGCGCGGCGCGACTCGCTTAGCGGTAATCGCGGGATCCGTAACACGTTATTTCCCGTCGCCCACGTTGCGGCGCGGAAAAAAGCCTCGTCGAGGAGAGGAGATGCATGCGAAGCCGGAATGCGGCACCGACATCCAAGGAGAACCACTTCTCCGTCGCGTTGCACCCTACATATTCCGCGGCTGTCTCTTCGCGCTGTTCGCAACCGGTAATATTACTGACCGATGGCTTATCCCTGGCGAAAGCGAATAACCGACGTCCCTTTCCTGCTTCCCAGTCCTGTTTACAGTTTCGCGTAATCTTCTCCAACGTATTTTTAACACGTCTCTGTTTCATTCGCAAATAAATTTGGCAAAATAAAGAAGAATCTTATATCTCTGTGAGATAACGGTGATATGACGGTGATATAACGATCGAACTTTTACGCGACCGATGTCGTCTAGTTGGCAGATACGTGGATCATCGATCACGCAAGTCTGTTACGTAAAGCCAATCGTGATTAGCGAGACAATGAACAGGTAATTACGTCGAGAGTCATTTGTCGTGCGTGGACGAAGAAATATTTTAACAATTTCTTGCGTGACTTATTGTTCAATTGTTTCAGTAAATAGAGGCTTTGCAATAACCGATTCACGCGTTTTTCGTTTAAAACATTTGTTTTTTGCGAATATAATTTATTCTTCTTGTTTGACAAGAACGTCTGTCTTTTACTTTTTTTTTTTTTTGTGACACTTGAATTTTGTGAGTTCGTCGGATTCTCTCCATTCTCTCGGTTCCTCCTTCGCGATTGTAAAGAATCGTAAGACACGCGTTCAAGTATCCACGCGCGAGCGAGCACGCGCGTAACTACGCGCGGACGAGTTTACCGTAACATTCTCCGACGTTTCCTTTGCGACTCAGTGTTACGAGATACGAACGAAACTCTTCTAATTTTCTTGAGAAAATCACATACAGGCACAAAGAAATTTGTATAAAAACTATTTTTATTAATTAAGTTTTGTAAGTTTAAAAAATATTTTTAATAACCACAGCTCTGCATTTTAATTACAGACATCATTACGATTTTAAATCGATTGTCTCCGTTATATTATTTTTAGTTTTTAGTTTTTAAATCTTCGGACTGTAAGTCAACCAATTTCTCATTTTGATTATTCAAGTTTCTTCTCTCTGAATAATTTTTTTCGCCGCGCTGTTCATTCGGAAAAACATAAAAACTTAAATATCGAGGGAAATTTAAAGTGCTGGGATCGCATTTACATATAGGAGAGAAGGCTATACGTGCTCGCGTTGTTGTGATTATTTTTGCGCGCATTTCTCGCTTTCTCCCTATAACGCGAGGCGCTTAGAAATACCGCAGACCGATGACACGCAACGCAAACTGCTAAAGCGAAGAACATACATTTTTTTTCTTCGATCTCTTCTAGAAAACTAAAGATAGGTTTCTGTTTCAATCGGCTCGCGCACCAGCGACGACTGACAAGCGTGACAAATTAAAGTTTTGCTCGCAACTCACATACGCTAAAATTAAATGTAGGGTATGAGGAGAAAGGGTAAGTGTTCGGACAATTTATATCCTTTTATGTTATGTGCCTGCGTAATTTTATTTCTCTTCGATTATCGAGAAATTCGGGTCACGGTCGTTATACAATATATTCTTGGGAATCGTCCGGATCGCATGCTTCACGCATGCTCCGCGTACAAGTAGTAAATATCGGATCAGGCTCACGATCGCGCCGACCGCGCCCTGAACTGCGGCGACATGACGACGACAACGACGACGAAAAGACGAAGAAAGCAGCCGTTTTGCAGCTGGATCCCGTGTATGGTGAAAGTCATCCAAAATGTCATCGGAGTTTAACCTTATCGCACACATATGTATGTCGCATATTCGTCTATAGAGGCGATAGAGAGGGGAGGAAGAGAAAGAGAAAGAGTTATTGGGCGCGGTATAATATACGGTTGCGTAATTTACCTCCTAGCAGCTGGAACGTGTCAGGATGATCG
Source organism: Pseudomyrmex concolor (assembly GCA_014839585.1). Lineage (NCBI taxonomy): Eukaryota > Metazoa > Arthropoda > Insecta > Hymenoptera > Formicidae > Pseudomyrmex > Pseudomyrmex concolor. Next base: position 31,120 of record QVOB01014955.1, read on the forward strand.
TTCAGGCGAGTCGCGGGCACAGCCTTGACAGATCGTTTGATCTTCGAATTTGGAACAGCGAAATATATGTTTACGTTAAAGACGAGCGTGTTTATACGATGTCGTTATCGTTAAAATGATAATCGTAAAGAAATGTATTAATCATCGAAGAATTCGGAGGATGGCGTGTAAGTTTTCTTCCCGATATCGAAGTGCATTATCGGCGAACGGCTCTCTTCCTGGCCGTTAACGATTTCGCGATGCGATCCTTTCACGAGTCTAAAATTATCCGCGCCGGAGGACGGTTTAATGCGTTCCGAGAAACCTGAGAAGGTGGTTTTGCACCCATCGCGCTGCACAAAGGTTCCCCCAGCCATTTCGGGGAGACCACTCGAGATTCTGTTCCTCTGGCGGCTCGTTATTTTCCCCAAACCGGATTTTCAGGCTGCGTTTTGCCCTGCTGTATCGTTCCTCCGAACGTTTTAATCGCCTCGGATCGCCGCCGTTGCAAAACCTCCGGCAAGGTGACCTAGTTCGGCCGAGGTTGTAAGAAATCCCTCGTCGTAATCCCGCGAATTTTCGGTTCTCGAAAAGGTCTTCAGGAAAATTACGCACCGTAAAAAAATTCGGAAATATTAATGAACACCTTGTAGAGATAATTCAGCGCGTACATATGTAACATGCAACTTTATAGAGACGACTCTATCTTGAGAAAGCGCCGTTTTCGTCACCTCTCACTCCTCGCTCTTTCCTCCGCAACACGTATCGCGTATTTATGAAGAGCTGCATATTCAGGTGATTATCACAATAGAAATAATAGCGTGTGTCTCGGACGCGCGCGGTGCGTCGACCCGCGGGGAAAGAAAGCGAGAACGGAGAGACAAAAGGGGGACAGGTCGAAGAATTCGAGTCACACCTAGAGAACCTTCCCTGCGCCGTCGTCGAAAAAAATCGCGAAACTCAATGACGAAACGTAGGCCGCGGGAATGTCTCCTCCGGATTCCTCCTCCTTATTTTCTTGTGGAAAGTGTGCTCGCACATTCGCGCACACGTTAATATCGCGATCTCGAGAAAATACTCTTTCGCATATTTATTATTTTACATAGCAAAGTTTTTGTTAGATATTCAAACATTCCGGTTTTCTAAAAGACAGCAGGTCTCTGTTTCTTTCTCGTGTAGTATGTGTTGCCGACGCGATAAAACGCTTTTTCGCCGAGACGCGTCGTACTTGCATTTCACGCGCGAATATCTCGCGGATTTCGCGCGACGGATCTTATTACATTTCGCTCGGCGATAACGTAATCGGATTTTTTATTGACAGCGTGCGCTACCTGTTCGCTTGTGAGAACTTGCATAATATTCTATTTATCGCGCCGCGATTGCGATCGTATATAAATATAGAAATATATTCCGACTGCGAGAAATGCGCCCAACTCGCGCGCGCGACTCGCCATTATGTCGACACGCGTTCGAAAAATCCGAACGGAAAGGTCACCAAGACCTTTCGCTGAAATTGTTTGTTAATCGATTTGTTGGATACACTCTCTCGAAAGAAGATCACATCTCTTCTTGATCAAAGACGATCTTTCTAAGAATAATTAAAGAGCTCTATTATCTAATTTTTTTTTTAATTTGAAAAAATGAGAGAGAAAAATCTAAGTAAAAATCCATGTTTTTGTCGATTGAAATTACAAGTTACTTTCTTATTTTTACATTTATCAAATCGACGATTTCGTTTAGGAGAAAGAGAGAGGTGCGATGTAAACGGTTCGGGATTGACGCGCACATTGACGTTGCCATGGCACGTGGAAGGCTTTCTCGGCGGTCATCCACCGTTGATCTTTCCACGCGTGCCTAATCGCCAGGACTCGTTGACTGCAATTTCCAAGCTTTTCCAGAAAGGTCGAGGCCGCCGTAATCCGCGCGCGCGCTCAGTCAACTCCGCGAATACCTTCCTTTCTCAGTCCGGTGCGAGATACTTTCCGTAACATGGAAATTACGTGATTATTTCTCTTGCTTTTTACCTTCCTGCCGCGAATTATTATCGCAATTAAGTATTTCGCGCACCTATGAGAAACTTGTCCGAACAAAAAACTATAAGCCGAGCAGAACACTGTCGTGTTCTAAAGTAATAAGATATTCTTATCGCGGTTCCAGTCATTTATTTATTAAAATCCCCTCTCTCTTATTTATTGAAAAAATATAAATTTCTTGTAACACCGCGTTTTATTTATTAACGAAATTATCAAGTTTTGCGCGCCAGTCGATTCCGAGTGGAACGTGAGAGAAACATCTTCCCGGTCTCTACTTTCGACAGCCGATCTTCGATCATTTCTAAACGATTTCTCGAATTCTACTCGTTCAAAAAAAAAAAAAACATCCGGTCTACCATTAGATACTTTCTTCGTTAAGAGACAGCGTAGCAACTGTTTTCGCGTGCAACAACACTATTAAATATTATTATCTACGTCTCGGTGAACGGTATTATATGTCGGCGACGAAAATCGCACATTATTTGCATGATTTGGCGCGCGATCTTATAACTGTTACATGACGATTATATATTACAACTTCACAACGTCGTTCTTATATAAACGTCGTTGCGTGATTATATGATCATTTGTTTATATAATTGTTACATAGTAATAAGAGATATATACATGCACTTCAATTTTATAACTCGGTAAACACGTTAGAGATACCTCGATGCTTCAAAAGAGCACTTGACGAAGCGTGCGTGTGTTAAATAGCATTTTACAAAAATTCAAACAAACATCTCAATTCTGAATTAATTCTCACTTAACTCTTTGCGGACAGTCGTGGGTTTTCCCACTCAAAAATTACGCATCGGCGTTTCTAGTAAATATTAGTTTTTTTTTTTAAACGTTCACATCTTTGAAACTATTTAATATTTAATGTGCGATAAAATAAATTGTTCGCGCCAGCGTGAAATTAATCATATAACGAGGTTATAAATAACAATTTTACTTTTATAAACGCATGGGATTTCACTCGGCGCTAAACTGCGTGTGGAAAGTATATAGTTACGATCCAATAAATCAGCTAAACAGCGCAGAAGATTGGCGGAGAAACGAAAGGATCGTTCAAAAGAAATTAGAAGAGACGCACGCGCGCGCTCTTTCTCTCTCTCTCTCTCTCTCTCTCTCTCGACACGAAGAAAATCCCGCTGTGTTTCAATTTGCTTGTGCATTATGTGATGAAGATTGTCAGCCATTTTGATACCGCAGGGCATGATCGCGCGTGCGATATGCATGTATATTTCGTGAAGATACATTTCTCTCCGCGTGCATTCGATCACGCTCCGACTCTCCCCGTAATAATCGCCCGTGATAATTAATCCACCTCTGCCGTTCACCGTCTTCTTCGTGTGCCGCTCGCTTCTTCGCCCTTTGAAGAGAACCGCGTGCTGCGATCTGGTGGACTTCAATATAAAGCGGCTGGATCGCACGATTTGCGAATGTTTATCGACGGGAAGTTTTTGTAAAAATATTCGGCAAAATTGTCTTGAGTTTAAAATTAATTTAATTTTCATGAAATGCAATTTATTGTATTGTGTAGTTTTCGTAATTTTATTTTTCTATGTACTTAAACTTAGTTTTATATAGATACATATATATTTATAATGAATTTATTTTAAAAATGAATGATGAGAAAAGGAAAAACGCGAAGATCAAAAAGTAAAAGCCACACACTGTGATAAATTTTTAGCGTGTATTTACAGATTCGATTACAATATCAGAGAGCTTTTGCTTTCTTTATAAAGTGTTACATCGAGGAGATGAGTATGTAAAAGACACTGAAATAGTTAAATATGTTTATTATTTCTTCTTCGATCATCTTCTCAATTTGCTTACTGCGGTCATTTTTAATTATTTTGTTTCGACAAAATATTCTTGATAAGAAATAATTAACACGATTTAAAGTGAAAATATTTAACGAAATCCGCGATCGATGTGTATTCTTAGTATAGAAGCGTTCTCAAGAAGTTTCATCAATTAGCTGAAACAGAAAAACAACAAGTCATTATTGCTTTCTTTCGATATTCCAATCTTTTTCTTTCTTAAAATTTATTTGAAACACAATTTGCGCAAGAAAGCGACTTACCACTTGGCAACGCTGATGGGCCTACAAGAGTCCGTCGGTCTGTCGTAAGAGAAACCCAACAAACATCTCACCACCTGAAGCTTATTGTTTCTACAAACCACTACACTAGTACAAGAATCATTGAGCCTGTGTAGATCGCCGTCGTTACAAGGAGTGTTCATCAGCTCGGGTGGTATTACTTGAAAGAAAGTCCACGGATTCGTCAGAATCGGTGTTTCCGTCACATTCTGAGCAGGCAGATTGCCCAGTGGTTGACCTTCATTAATCGAAATTTCCGCTTGTTTTCTATTCTTATCGATCTCTAATTGAGACGCCACGGGTTGCTGATGCAAGAGATCGGTTTCGATTTTAGTCAGCCAGGGATTGGCGGAATATGAAGGAGGCGACGGTGGATTAGGTTGCGGATAACTTGGTGGTTGCGGTTGAGGGGCGTAAGATGGTTGTTGAGGAGCGTAGCTTGGTGGTTGTGGCGGAGGAGCGTAAGCGGGTGGTTTTGAAGGTAACTGAGTTGGTTTCGAAGGTGGTCGAGTAGATATTGAAGGTGGTCGAGTAGGTTTTGAAGGCGGTTTCGTAGATGGCTGAGGGGGTTTCGTAGATGGTTGAGAGGGTTTCGTAGGTGGTCGAAGTGGTGGTCGAGATGGCTGAGGACCGTAACCGGGAAGAGGATTTGAAGGTAGTGGTTGAGGGGCGTAAGTAGATGGAAGAGAAGGAAGATTCGACGGCGACTGCGAAGGTAGTTGAGTCGACGGTAGTTGCGTAGGTTCCGGTGTAGCCGTTCCTTGGCAGTCCACGTTGTACGTATAATCGCAAATTCCCAACTGAAGAATAAAAAATAAAAAAAAACAAAGGTTTTGTTATACATATAACTAGTTATTTTTGAAAAGAATTTTAAAATTAATACTAGAAAAATTAATACTTTATTATTCTATAAAATTATTATTCTATAAAATTACA
>QVOB01014956.1:0-19274 GCA_014839585.1 Pseudomyrmex concolor
GAGACTATGTTGAGAAATAAATCGCCACTTTTCCAAAATTTTTGTTTTTTTTTTGTAGGCTAAGTACTTATCGGACTGCCCACATATATATATATATATATATATATATATATTATATATACACACACATACTATATATAAATACATTTCTATGGAGACATAGCGTAACTTCATACACAGAGTTACATGTTTATACGTGTACATGTACGTGAGTACATTATATACTCAAGTTATGTTGTCACGCAGCGATTCTCATATATATGTGCACGCGCGTAGACTGGACTCTTGTGTAGTACCAGCGACCATCGCCCAGAGGGGCGGCCATTCTCGAAAGGGGGCGGGAGGGTAATTGGTTCCCATGGAGGCAGAGAAAACGCCTCGCTCGAAAACGTTTCGGCGAAACTGCATCGCGCAGCTGGAACGCGCGCAAGCGTTAGATAGTTGGCAGAGAATCAGATCCGAGAGGATGCAACACGCTAAAGTTATCCACAAAGTTACGCGGTTATAGTTGATGATCGCGAGCGCGGAAATAATCTATCACAGACAAGTTTTTGCTGTTTGTAGCAGTTGCAGATTTCCGATTTCTTTTTCGAATTAGGAGTGCATTCGCGTATTCGCGGCGCGTAGTTTTTTCTCGAAATACGATTATCCCGGTGCGCGTCAATACGCGGGAGAGGAAATGGAGTAGCTCGAAGGCGAAAGAAGCGCGCGCGTATATATACGATAAGCGTGATACACGTCGGAAAATATATAAGCTTGCCACCATCCACAGTTCGTATTCATTAGTTCCTTATTCAAAGCCACGGAAATAGTTCCGGAGTTGCGAGAGGCACAAAGCACAAAGCTCTGTCGTGGAACAATGAATGGCGAAGGGTGGCGGAGGAACAGGGACGGAGATAGCAAAAGAGCGAGAACGAGAGAACTGCAGATTTCATGAAGCCCAAGATAGGCACAATGGTTTAGCTGGCGAGTACATCATCTCTCTGCCTGCCTCTCGTCATCTCCTCTCTCTCTCTCTCTCTCTCTGTGTTTTTCTTTCTCTATCTCGCTTCCTACGTGTGTGTCTCGGTTCCTCTGCAATATTCATATGTGTTGAATATATTAAGCGCCGAGAGATATGTAAAGCGTGCGCGACTGGAACGCGCCGTCTCCGTTAGCTGCCGGCTGGCTGCTGCCTGGCTGGCTGGCTGCAATATTAGTGAAATGTGTCTCGGAGTGCACCCATGTGCGGCACCGATATTAAACAGCAGCCGTCATTGCATCTGCCCTCCCGGGTAACCCGTCTGTTCCACGCGTGTTTCCAGTTTCCATCGGGAATCTCGTTGGTCCTCCGAATTTCGATTCTGCACATACTCCCCTCCTTTTCGAACTCTTTCTCTTCCTGACATGTTCTTCGTACCTTCCCGCACACAGTTTCTCTCCCCCCGCTTCTCCCGAGAAAATAATCTACCGGAGAGAGAGAGAAAGAGACTAAGATTCCTCTATATTTTCCGCTATATGAAAATCCGGTCGATACGGTATAGTCCGTCATGAAAAAAGACTCGTCGTGAAACAGATGCGCGTAATGGTCGGGAAATTCTGGCGCAAATTGCACCAACACGCGAGTAATAAATATATTACGCGCGTATATTTAGTTTTGATCCAAACTCGGCGATAAAAAGCATTGCGAATTTCTTATATGTCTCTGCTGTAAATACAGAATAAAATAGGCGCGCGAAGAAAAATATTCGAAGTGGAGAAAACAGAATAATTGATGAAACTATTTATAAAGAATGATATTTATTTAAGAATAGAAAACGACGCGCAATTAATTATCTTCGCACAGCTGCTGTTACTCTCTCAGTGTCTCCTTAGAATAATATTTTCCATGTATTCTTTTCGATTTAAATCACGTTTTACGGCAGCCTCTCTCGCATTATATACGCCCGTCGATGAGCGAGTTTTCTCTCGTACGTAACCTTCGTGTATGCAGATAGGCCGAGAGGCTATTACTATGCAAAGTAATTACAACATTACTTCACACCTGGCTTACTTGCGTAATACACAGCACACTTTGCTGAGTGTTCCATCTGTTTGATGATTCAATCTGATCCTCGGCGGAATTTCTTTCCTCGTTCGTGACGATCGCTTTTGAGAGATCGCTCACAATCGCAAATGCGTTGAATTCAACATAGACATTCCGAGACGTCGAAGTAATTAAAACGTAAAATTTACGAAGGGATCGGCGTTGTCGCCGTCTCGTTTCGTCGCTGAAAGAGACACACACCGAGCGGTATTAATGTAGGAAAGAAACACGCGCGATATATAGTCCCTTTTTCATTCGTATTGGTCTGCTTCCACAATTTTTTTGCGGACGAGATGAATACAGCTGGAAGAGTGCTAGCGGAGGGCGAGTTAAAGCCCCGTGCACGAAAGAGAAAAGGGGGTGGCGTAGGAAGGGGTGGTCTCGCGATGTAGCAGTACGATGCAGTATGGTATAATCGGTAGTACCGGCACATGGGCACACGCCAACTTCCTCTCTCTCGCCCTTCGCTCTTCACCCCGTTTCTACCTACTGTGTGTACCCTCCACCTCCCAACGTGCCCCTACACGATTCTCCCAACCTACGGCCCAACCCCGGCAGCAGCAGCAGCGGCGGCGGCAGCGGCAGCAGCAGCAGCAGCAGCAGCAGCGGCGGCAGCAGCAGCAGCAGCAGCAGCACCCAACCCAGACCCTGGGGCTGTCAAACGCAGGCCGAATCTTCTTCTGCTCGTGACAGCCTGGAAATGAAGAGAGTGCCCCGCGTGGCGTATCCTACCCGCTTTCGTACGTTAACGCACGTTCTAGGTACATACATACGTACGTGCCGAATTGCGCACACATGTACGTACGAGCGAGCTCGAGTAAGCGAGCGAATACGCGTCTACATTATCCCTTTAATGTATACGGCTGGGCGCGAGTATAAGTCGTGGAATGAAGCGAGAGAATTGGCCCTTTTTCTCTCTCGTCAATCCCTTCTTTCGGTTTCGATTCCCGGCGAGCGCTTCCGGGCGTATCTGCCTCTTTGTGCGCCGAACGCACGTTTTGGTCTTCGGCTTAATCGGTTATTTAGATTGCGTGTTTGATCGTGTGTTGATGCATTATTTTCTTTTCCATTGTAATGTTTTTTTTTTTTTTTACCGATTCGCGATATCTATATATCTCTGGCGAAAAACAGCTGATTACACTGTGTGTGTGTAGTTTATCCCAGTAGTTTAAAAATAGAATCAATCGCCGACGTAATCATTCGCGTATAGATCGGTTAGCGCTGTAACCCACATGTGGGTTTTGAATTGTAGCGTTTTTCGTTGTTTCACGTTTTTCTTTTTCTTTTTTTTTTTTTTTTTTTTTTTTTTTTTTTATATCGCGTTGGTAGTTACTTTAAGGAACGGTCTAAAGAATCTGAAAGAGGTCCCTACCCCGCCGATTACGAAGCACTTTTCGAGCGCGATCATTAGCGCAATTATTATTGTGTCGGAGCACAATGAGCGCACCGCCATCGCCGACAACAATGGACGCTGAAGGTGAAGAGGCGAAGGGATGAAGCGCGCGGCGCGCCGACGATGGAACGAAGTGGCTGGCCGTGGAAAAGAGGAGAGCCGGGTAGATCGCCGTGATGGAACGAAATGAAAATAGAACAAAGGCCGCGAGCGGAGCACGTAAAAAAATGCTAATGAACAGACGCGGCCATTGTCGTTAATTGCATTTTGTTTTCTGCCGCGTAACTCGCGCCGACGTCGTTCTCTTTCGCGGTATTCTTTTCACATCTTTCGGCGCAAAGAATCCGCCGAAAGAAATATCGACCTTTACGACTTTTCCGCTGTTGCCGGTGATCTCGACATTGCGCGCGTCGCGGTGGGGCGAGTCTATCGACGTCGTGTTACGAACTGGCGAACTAAAATATGGCTCGTTGTTAAAGGGCATGGCGCGGGAGAGGTGTATCTATTAGAATGCGCTGTCGAAGCACTTGATGCGTTTACATTGTTGCGTCGGAATCTTGTTCGCTCGCAACGATATTACTGCTACGTTCGCTGTGTTATATTACGATATTACATTTCCTCGTACATGAGATCCATCGCGTATAACCTGCACAGGTACAACAAGATTTTCTTGTTGTTCCGGAATTTTTTGACAGATCACGCTCCGTTCGTTTGAGTTTACACGCGAGTATCTACGAGAAGTTTGTCTCATTCTATTTTTAGAATAGCTTAACGTTCGATGGAAATATGTGAAAACGAGTCTTTAGAATGTTTGACAATTTCTACGTGCAAAAAAGATATACGATAAGTTCTGAAATAAATTTTACACAAAAATGTGTGCGCGAATATTAAATTAATAGTGTCGGGACAGATGAAAAGAAAGCAATAATTGTTCTAATCGCGAGGTCTTTTCGTCTTGTAATTGAGACGTCAGGTGTTCATTCTTCATTCATCCCTTGCCTTCTCTTCACCATCGAGCGAAAAGAGGCACGCACAAATTATTATGCCGGACCAGACGGAGGGACTTCTCGCCGTTATCTTCTCGGCGGCTTGTTTCTCACCCCGCCCTATTAGTTGCCCGTGTCCCAAAAAATCTGTACGGTGAGTCTTCCCCGCGTTTCCCTCCTCGCGTCGATCGACCTGGCGAACGATTCAACCTGGTGAAATATTGCGACTCGATTTCGACACCTCAGCATCGTTAATTAGCGGTGCCGCACTTTTGCTCCCTCACGTTTAATTACAACGTGCGAGAGAGAGGAGAAGCGCTGAGACTTCAATGTGCTACATTCTCGGCTACCTGCCGGACGTGACACACACCGGCTCTCACGACTAACACGTGCCCCCGACTGGTATCGCCTGGTATCGGCGGTGTCAGACACACGGCCAACGCACGCGGACCAGCGCAGACGCCGTAAACGCCGATCGTGTGTGCGATTCGGTAATGAGATCGTGACTCCTTGGAGAAACCGGACGTTGGCGCGAGTAATTGTCAAACGAGACACGTTACATTTTTAACCACTCTTTACAAACAAAACACATCCGTGTTTTTCCACATTTTAATAAAATATGAAGATAAAATCCCATTTAATATTCGCCTTTGTGTTTAAATGTATACTTAATTATTATATAGTTTTGTTTTAACGATTTTAAAAATAGATTTTATTTATCGTTAATATGCCAAGAGGATTTCGACATTATATATACGTTTGATTAAGCGACCCTTTATTTGTTTGTTGTTCCGGTTTAATTCTTTCGCGAGATGTACACCGATGGAGGGTCCGCGGTATAGGTCAATGGGAAACTAATTGTCGATGCTTCGAGGGGTTGCAGTCAGAACTAGAGAGAAGAGGGTGGCAAAGCCTCGGCGTTCGCTCGAGGGGCCGAATCGAGGGTGGTCGAAAAGTCTAAGCACTCGACGGAAAGCCGGCGAAAAGTAGCGGGCGTATAACGGGTGAGACTAGACGATCACGTTGATGTTGGTGATGCCGCCGCGGCGATAGTCGTGGTTGGATGCCGGTGGCGCGGGGGATGATGTTGAAGGGAGAACGAGAGGACACTCGAATGAAGAGGGCCGACAACAGATTGCCACGGCGAGAGAAACAATGCGATTTCCTCCCCCTCCCGCTGCCCCTAATCTTCCCTTCTCTTCGAATGCAACGTGCACGCAACGCGCGCTTCTACGAGGCACTCGACGACTCCGGGCATCGAGTGTTTCAATGGCGTATTGACTCGGTTACCGAAATGACACGATCACGCGCGCGCCGCGCCACTCCGAACTGTCTTCTTGTATCTTCCCGTCCGATTCGATACTAAACGACGTGATTTAATCAAAGGACGCAAATTTCCGCGCCATTTGCATTTAACGATTGAAATTTGACACGCGGAATTTTTCAGATCGCGATGCAATTTGAATCGCGAAAAAAAAATGAACTCCGATTGATTCTCGCGCGGTTTTCCTGTTGTTGAGAAGATTTATGTTCTCAAGAATATTCTAATCTTTATTTATTATTCTCGCATGAATATTCTATTATTTGATCCAGTTTTTATATTGCCGAAGCTTGGGTAAATTTCCACGTAAAACTCAGCCAACATTCAGCCACCCCGCGGCCATCTATTTTTTTCCCTGCACATATGTGTATCCCGAACGTTTAAGAAATTTGCGAAATTGCAAGGCTCGATGCCCCGGGGGCGCCGTTTACGGTATTCTTTAAATTCTACTTGCGTAAAATATAAAGTATCGACATTATGTATTTATTATAATACGACCTAGAGGCACAGGCCTCGATCGAGCAGTCACGTTGCTCAAGAGGCCTCGAGAGAACTCGCGCCGGCGGTAGGAGAAGGAAGAGACACGAGAGGGAGGGTCGGGAATAATCAATTTATCACTGCAGGTGCCTCCGCGCATTTACATACGCGACGACGTTGCAGTCGTGGTTCCGTGTTGTAGTCGTTGTTTTCGCGTTCGCGAGCATTTATACGCGTGTATGCGATGCAAATTGACGATATACGCGCTTCGACGATCGCTTCTTGCTCGGAATACCGAAACAATGCCGATGAGACAATTTTTGGTGATTTCAACGCAATATTCTACTGACGATTATCCTTCGAAATTTGCGTAATAAAAGTATGGAAACGCTAAAGGCTGGATGATTGAAAGCGATGCAAGTAGTGAAGAGAGAGAGAAACAGAATAAATTATCGTGCTCGGGGCGACGTCAAGACACCTACGGTGACCTTGACATCGCCGGCGGTACCTTCGTGAAAAAAATTCATCTTCTTCATTAATCACGAGAAGAGACAGGGGTCTCTCCTCCGCGGGCTCCTTAAATATCTTTTACATAATCTTTGAACACAGCGGCGGCGGCAGCACGTGACGCTGACACGCAAAGGATCAACGTCCTTACCGATTGCACCGAGTCACGCTTTAGATATATATATATATATATATATATATATCTCTAATTTTAATGGGGCGAGAACATTAATCGTTATCGGACCGCGACCACCGACAACCCGGTTCCGTCGATCGGCGCTAAGGTCGCGCCTGTACTTAATCTATCTCTTCAAGTGCGCCGTAAAACCGGCGCTAATACGAGCCGCGCAATCTGAGCGCGCATTGATTTACGAGGTCGTAAGAATCTCTGTCCACGCGCCACGATCTCCTCCTTCCCTCTTCTTCCTCGATCGTCCTCGTAACCGATATTACGTTTGTTGCGTATCGATATACGCAACGCATAAATTGTCTCTCGCTTATTTGGAAATTCTAGTTTGGTAAAGATATTAGCTTTTTTTTTTTTTTTTAGCAGCGTGATGTATGTCGTTTACGAAATGCATGTCGCGCGAACACGTTTGTAAACACTCTCTTTCGCGCTTGTTAATTTTTCAGCTTGCTATTTCAACGAGCGACAGGAATTTTCTCTCGATGTCACTTTACTTTTGATACGTGCTGCAGTGTTTATCCGTAATGCAGCGCGCGTCACACTATAACGTCTCGTGTAAGCCACAATTTTACGCGTTTTACGAACCTTCGGACGATGTCACGTGTCCGAAGTAACGAAGGCTATACGTTCTTTCCCCTCGGGTTTAACTTCGTCGCTTCTATTTTTTTTTTTTTTTTTTTTCCGGCAAAAATGAATCCAATCCGAATAAAAATTAATCCACGCCCACGCGACGCGAGGTCTTTGGTGCGCGCACATACTCTAACACCTACTTTCTTCTATCTGCATATCGGGCGACTCTTCCCTTTCGTCCTCTCCGTCGGCTCACTCTCGTTTTGGTCTCTCGTGAGATAGCGACGTGCTATAGCCGTGTGAGCCGCACTGTGCGCGCCGCCATAAGGAGTTAGGATTTACGATTGTCTTCGACTGTCGATATCGTCACCGCCATGCCGCTCTAGGTACGCCTGACCTCGGAACTTCTCGCCTTTGTGAACATGTTTTCGCACGGACTTACATGAATCAGCTCGTGTTTTACTCGTTTTTTAAAAGCTTTCAAATCTTGCAAACTCAAAATTTTCAATTATTAACAGAAATTTTATTTTTTTATTGACATCTGATTTTAACGGAAGAAGAAACGAACCATGTGTTTCCAAATGTCAACCAAATTGTTTTTTAAACGATATACTGAAGACGAAACGTAATAGAAAATTTAGCATCGAGCACAGTTGTGCCTGTCGTCGTCGTTCACATCGGTGTTCGTCTTTGTCGCAGCTGTCGCTGTTTTGTCTGTCTCTCGATTTCTTTCTCTCGCTATCTCTGTCTCTCTCTCTCTCTCTCTTTTCATTTCACCGCTAACACACAAATACACGCGCTCTCTTTCTCTCTCTCTTTGGATCCCTTTATCTCGTCCTCTCTCGCTCTTTTCGAAAGCTATTCCGAATGCCGCGCACCCGCCGCTATTTTGGTTACGTTAAAAATGCATCCATCGGGCCACGTCAACGCGCCCATTCGCCGTCGCGTCGTCGACCTTTCTCACAGACTAAAGCTTCCACGTCGATCCCCGATCTCCGAGAAATCACGAGAAGCGCGTAAGTAAGGCGCCATTAAACGACCGCTTGCACCCTCCTTTCGCGGACGCTTTCACAGTGGCCCGCTAATTGACGCCATTGTAAATAAGACGTTTCTACCCGCCTTTCTCTTCGCCGACTGTCATTTTACGCGGGCACGGGTTAAATCGCCGCATTGTGGCTATTTCAAACGCGAAACTGCGTTTAGCGCAGCACTTTGGAGACTCGAGCGGGCAATATCTCTCCGCTAAAAGCGAAATTCGGCTGATCGCCGGAGAAGAGTTTCTTTTGATCCGCCCGGTTCGACCCACTAATTTTAGAGACAGCGCTAGGCTTGCGGACGTTACAAGGATGTTGCATTTTCTGCAAATAGCTTCGCGTCAGTCGCATTTTTTTGCGCAACATTTCGGTCGCGACGGAGATACGTTCGTGTCTTACATTGATCGAATTCAGACGACGAGAAAAAAATGAGAGAATAACGAGAGAGAAAGAGAGAGAGAGAGAAGAAAAATAAAAGAAAAAAGCGGAGATACGTTGGCCGCAGCTTAGACATAGACACGTAAGATGGAGTCTGGTTTGATGGAATGCCGTTTCCATCCCGACCGAACGTTCCTCCCTCGCTCCTTTCCCGATGTTCGCCACCTCGTGCGCGCCATCCTCCTTTGGTAACATGTGTGCGGGCTCGTGTTAAGACGACCCTCGCGCTTTCAGACCAATCTCACGAATGCTTAGGAGCGGACGAGTCTGTAGTTACCTAAAAGGCAAGCTAGTGGGACGAGAACCCCGCCGTATTCGGACTTCCATATGGGCTTTCCTTATGCGGCTCTACAAAACGCGTACTTAAAATCGAGATCATTATCACTTTGAGATTGTAAAATCGAGACGAATATATTCTTTGCTTTTTGTGACTCTGTTATTTTTTTTTTACACACCCGCGTAATATAAAAATGATTAAGATTTTTTATTTGAATATCGATACGCGCTAGACTTTGAAAACAGAGACTATAGTCTCTTTCTCTTTCAGATGTAAGACAGTATTTATGACAATCATTCATACGTGACTGTCATAGTCGCGTCCAACAAATTCAGTCGCTCCGCCTCGCTCTCGACGATATTCCATCATCGCTCGTTGACGGAACGACAAAACATTTCTCTCCTTTAGTCCGGTACCGTGGGGATGTAAGTCAACGGAGCACTTAAGCACGGCGCTGTGCGATGCTCGGGCATTAAATAACGCGCGCAGCGCGTCCGACGAGAAAGAGGCGAGCGGCCTCGTTCTCGTCCCTTACGTTTGCCTGCTTCGCGCCGTTTTCTCTTCGCTCCGCAGATGCGTGTTGTGGATAAAAAAAAAAAAAAAAAAAAAAAGAGACCACTCGCTCGCGCGAGTCTTATCGGCGATCGGGATACGTCGACGCGGCCGATATAGCCGACATGCTCGTATAAAATATATCGCGGCCGACTTTTATATCTGCGCCCGGAGTTTGACACGCCGGAGGAGAGAGGATACCCTCCGTATCTGATTTTTCGCCCGTGGACGCGCTCGCGGAAAATTGAATGTCTGTTTGCCGCGATAATTCACCGTTTGTATCGGCAGCCTGGGATCTCTCGCCTCCTTCTTGCGAGCCGCAAACTCTCTTCTCGGTATCGTCGCTCGTCAACACGCGGAAACCGAGCGCGAAGGGTCGGTCGATCGTTCGGTTCGGTTCAGTTCCGTGATTGTAGAACGCCGAATCTGTCGCCGCGTGTTTTATAGCATGGGTCAAATTGGCGAGAGAGAACCAAAGGGGGAAGTTGTAATAAAACGGACGCGTTAAACGTGTCACTCACTGTCACTGGTATTGTAGATGCCGGTGTCGGGCGTGCATTCGGTAGGGGGGCAATTCGAATCTAGCCGTAGTCATATCGAGCATTGCGCAGCGGAGAGGGAGGGCGCGTTGTTTCTCTTGGTAGAACGGAAATTGAACCGCGGCCGGTCACGACAACCGTGAATTCGCACACTCCGCGTTGTTGCAGCCGCAGATGGAGAGTTTAGACAAATAAGGGCTTATATAGGGAGTGGGTTTATTACCGGCATTAATATAAACGAAAGAATACGAAACGCAATCACTCACGGAATGAATAAGCGACTTCTACTTTCTCATAACGTCCTTATCGCGCCGAGCGTATTTGCTAATGTGAGGTCTCGTTAGATTTGCGTTATACCACGATGATGTAATCATTACACTCTGATTGCTCGTGGCGTATTAAGTATGAGATCCGAGAGAAAAAAAAAGAAAGAACTTTATTTTTTTTCCTCCCCTGTGAGAATTTAAGCCAGTCTGAAAAATCCGTCGCGTAAATTGTGGGCTGAACGGTGGTTCTTCCGCGTCGTTCTCCTGACATTGGCCGACCGGGCAACGGGTATCAGGCAAAAGTCAGAGCGCGCTATCGATCAAACGAACCGGTCGCCCGAGCTCTATACCCCAAACGAATTCCAGTTGATCCAGCTAAGCGCTGTCCTAATATCGTCCGGCCGATTCCACGAGCGGATCTCTCTCCCGCGCTCGTTTTCAGGGATCCCCTAATGGCGAAGTGCCGAAACGTTGCCTTTGGTAAAACGAACGAGAGAGGAGGAAAGAAAAAGAGAAAGAGAGAGAGAGAGAAGGAGAAAGAGAAAGAGAGAGCGGACCGGTCGAGCGACGCTGACGGGCCGGCATGAATAATGTCGACTCATTATTCTTTCGGGGGATTTATCAGGTCGGAGTACCGATAACGCGCTCTTTTCGTTCGGTCGTTCCGCCGGGGAAGATGCGTCCGGAGATAGCTATGCATTTATGCGCGCTGGTGGAGGATGAAGATCGGAAGTGGGGAAGGGAAGAGAGTTTTACATTCCTCCCCTTTCTTCATCCCGCTTCACTCGGCCGTTCTTCTGTTCCTTCTCTTCTTCCTTTTCCTTTACGTCGTTCCCGGATTGCCCCCGCGCTCTTTCTATCGTCGATTTCCACCCTTTTCTCCTTCTTCGGCACCGGATCCACTACGAAGGACTCTGCCGACACCATCCCGCGTATATATATCGCTGCGGAGGAGACCGTATCATAGTTAGGAGAGAATCTGAGTTCGGTTTCTGCGGGGCGCTAACAAGACGGGCCTGCGGGCCAGCCGCGTGAGTTATGGGCCTCTCATGCAAGTCCGCACATACGCGCGCGCACACAAACGCACGCCCGTGCTTTGGGCGCGTGTTCGTGTGCGCGGCGGACAAACATAGCACAATATCGCGTCCCGTCTGGTTGGAATAGAATATAGAGTGCATAGCGAAGCTGTCGCCAGTTTTCTGGCTCATTACTGGTGCTCATTTCTCTCGACTCTCGACCAAGCGGAAACTCAGCGAATTGGTTCGTGTCTCCTGTTTACGCGCGATATATACACGCTTACGCGCGAGCGTATAGATCAAATCAACCGATCGCGGCAGTTTGCGAATAATCTCGCGCGCGAAATTATTATCAAAGAACGTCCTTTTGCTTGAAGAGACCGTGTCGGTAAAATTAATATTTTTTATTTTTTTATACGCACATATTGGGCAAGAAATGGAAAGACTCTTTATCAAGGAAAGAGTGTCCGTTGACCGAAAATCCGATCAGTTTATAATTATCGTTCGCGAGAGGCGAGAGAGAAAAAAGAGAGAGCACACAGAAACCGTAGGGACGTGGAAATAAACGAAAAGCGTTAACGCATCGCGGCGCATGACGAGAAGTTTAAACGCGTCGCGACGCCGCACACGGTGACAAAAAGTAAAACTCGGGCGCCGCGCAGTCAAGTTCGCCGGCGCGAGGAAAAGAGATCCACGCCGTGGCTTACTAATCCCAGGACGAAAGCCGATATGTTCCCGTTTGGGACACGTGCTCGTCACATGTCCCGAAAGCTATCCGCGCTTGTCAACGACGACAACGACGACGAGACGACGACGAAGTAGAAGAAGAAGACGAGAACGCGCTCTCGACGAACGCACCGCGACGACGCATCCACCCGTTTCCATTAACGCTTTTATTTCCGTGGGTTACGACGGCTGCTAGCCGGTCGAACGACCGATTTTACTGTCGCCTCTTCGACCAAGCTAACGCACTTATCCGAAGAGATCAACGCGAAAACGTCTTGTGCGTAAACACGCGAGTGTTGCGAGGATTCTCGGATCTTGAGCGCGAATTGTCGGGTTAATTGTGTCGCTTGCGCGTCGTTCGCATCAACAGGAAACCGAGGAAAGAAGAACTTAGTTAGAATTGCAAAACACGTGGCCGCTTGTATCTGTTCGCGAGCACGGGGTTAATTGTTGTTCGACCGATGGCATTTACGATTAAATTACAAGACGGACGGTTTGTTTATGCGCGCTAACTATATATTAGAACATTCTAATTGCTATGACACGTAGTGTGATTAAGTATTACGACGCATAGTTTTCCATAATTTCACACGCAGATAATTGTATATATGTATGTTGTGTTTGAATAATGTATCAACCGGTCTGTGGAGAAAAATAACAATTTGTTGGTAGTTTCACGCGTTAATCAATACGATTGCGACAAACAAGTGCGTGATTGATTTTCGACTTTATTGTTATTCGTTTCCAAAAAAACTCACTGTGCGGGTCGTATAGGTATATATTAGCATTTTAGAAACGCAGCAGAAATATATCTTACGAGACAAACAAAATGTTTTTTTATTTTCTCTGCGGATAAATTTTTTTGTTGTTATTGTTATAAGTAAATTATCGCTTTGACGCAATTCTCACCGAATGGATTCGGGAATCTCACGTTCTGCCGGTAATTATCGCGGTAACAGCGCATCACCGAAGTCGCGGCACGGTTTCGTCGTGGCATTAATTAGCATAATCTTCGTACGTGCTTCGCGGGCGACGTCGCGCCGGAGATATCGCGAGGAGAGGCTTTACTTATTTGTCTTACGCTTGTCGCGGCATTTCGCAAAGTACGTCTTCTTCAATTACGCCGATTGAATCGCGCACGAAATTTATTTACCATAAAACGCTCGCAAGAAACTTTGTGTTTTTCGTAGTTTTTACACGTGTTTATTTTGCGTTCCTCAGCTGCTCGTAAATAATCCCGTCTGGGTCTTCTCGACGCGATTCCTGAAAAAAAAAAAAAAAAAAAAAAAAAAAAAAAAAAAAAAAAAAAAAAAAAAAAAAAAAAAAAAAAAATGCGGATATACATAAGTCGGCGATTTATCACGCATAGATTGTTATCGAGCGACGGCGTCTTCTTCGCGGCGGATCCTCGCGCGGAACTGGTAGCCGGATCGGCACGTTCGATGAATCCTAATAACGTCGTTCTTCCGTCGTCGTCGGGATGTGTCGCCCCGCGCTGCTGCGCCTCGTGCCCGTTTTCTTCGGGCTGAAGCTACGTGTCTCACGACTCCACGTAGGTATACACGCGCGTAATTGATACAACCATATACGCGCGGAGGCGCACCTATGATTTCCTCCGGGCTCGCGAGCCTTCCTCGGCCTCCGTGCCGCTGTCCGATCGATCTGTATTCATAGGTCGTGCGGCATAAAATACACTCGGCATGTCCATGAATCAGATAACTGTCACAGCTGCTCCGCCGATGTCTCAATCAGCCGCGCGTTTCGTTCTTTCGCTCTCGCGCGGTCGCGCTGCGATTCGCTCGCTCGCTCGTTCGTTCATATGTATTGCGCCTCCGTTCCGCGCATTTCTTTTTATTTATTTTTTCTCTTTCTCTGTCTCTCTCTATCTCTCTTATCCGCCTCGGCCTCTTTCGTCCTGCCTCGCGCTTTATTTATCGTCATAATCCCGCGATACGCGCTAGCTTCTCACCCACGGAGCTTTGGCAACTCGCGTTTCTCGTTTTGCACCTCGCGGCGGTTCGCGAAAAGAGGACGAAATCCCACCGACGAAGAGAACGTGCGAAAGGAAATTCCGCCGATGTGTTTTGAGTTCTTTTTTTTTTTTTTTTTCCGTCGGTGCTGTTTTTAACAAGTTCACGCTTCTTCGTTGGTTAAATGAGGAAGGGGGAGCTTGCTCGTTGACAAACGACGACGAGCCGACGGAAAGATCACTCGCTCTTTCCATGCCGGACGTCTCTTTTCGTCGACTTCCGATTCTTCGCTCCACTTCTGTATAAACAATCGAAGGAATTAGACTCGATCGCCGATCTCGTTGTGCTCTCCGCAGCGACATTCCCGAAACGCTCTCTCCGTTGAACGTTATCATAACAATAATATCTGGAACGAGAGGAACGAAAGGCGATGCTTTTTAGGGACGGAAAGCGAGACCGACGTTCCGTCCGTTAATCCGGAGCATAGCTGCGACGTCTCCGGTCGCTCTTTCGTCTCATATTTATCCCAGCTCGTAGCGATAGGCAGATATTTCGGTCTTTTCCCTCTTCGTTCCGCACGGTACACCGTGTCGTGCGTCATCGGTGTTTACGAAGATGCTCGAGAGAATTTAAGATCCTCATCTCGTGTGAATCGCCGAATCGGCCGCGTCGCGAGCTCTTCGGACGACTATCTCCGTGATAAGGTACGTCATCAACAGTGTTTTTGTTTTATGTTTCAGCATTAACGTTAATACATACGTTTCCTAATAATACGTGTTCTAACTTTCCGAGAGATCAAAGATTAAATCCGTTAAAAGGCTCGATCTCTTGTCAATCGGTGAGAAAATGTCAGAATGTTACTATTACGCTCGACGTAATTATTATCGATTTTTTTAAATGAAGATAAGTAATTAAAACAGTTGCGTAAAATGTCGCCGGTTATGTAGCTCGCCAAGGCTCGAGTCGCGCGCAAACGCGACGTAGTAAATTATGTGCGTCGCGCGGCTCATTTGAAAGACAAACTTCCACAAAGTGCGCTTCTCACACAAACTAGCGCCGCGATATACCCGCGATCTCCCCGCGCCACTGAGAGAGTCGCTCATCGCGCCTCATCTCTCCCACAATCGCCGATTAATCTCCCGGTTAAGCAGATTCCCGGATTAAGCGGCGCGTCCTCGGAATAGCAAGCGCGCCGCGCAGATGCGCGAAATACCTACGCGCGCGCTTCGTGAAATCGACCGCGACGATTTCTCTCTTTCTCTCTCTCTCTCTCTCTCTCGCGGCAAGAAACACCGGCGAACCACATTTCATCGTCAAAAATAGTCCGGGAATCGCGCCGAAGTGGAGACTTCTTATTCACCGCGAGGGGAACGAGGCCGCGTCGGATTCTCGAATCAGCAGTCGGCGGTGTTTTGGTGCAACGACCTTTTCCGCCGATTCTCACAGTTGAGCGAAATCACGAAGCCGAAGGATCTTCACGGCCGAAGACCGAGACGATATGCGTATCTTCGTCTATTCCCACCGAGAGCGGACTTTGCTTTTTTTTTTTTTTTTTTCAAGAGCGATTAATAATCTACCGCGCAGTTCCCGTGCGGCTTACAAAATTTCTCTTCGATATCGCGCGATTTGTAATCGTGACCGCGAAACGCGATACCTTGCTACGACGCGTCCTATCCTTTTCCTTTCATTTTTATTGTTTTCTTTCGCCCTTCGGCCGACGTGGCAACAAATAAATGTCTCGGTATCCGGTATACGCGCGCGCGTTCTCTACCTACACGCTCGTGTCGGGAGGGTCGCGCACTCTCGAGCTCGCGTCTAAAGTCGTATGCGAGGAAGGCGAGAGAGAAAGAGAGTCACAGCAAGGAGGAAGAAACAGAGAGAGAGAGAGAGGCGAGAACGGTCCTCGCTTCGACGGGATGGGAATAAGGAGGAGTTTATTTTTGGCGGCCATATGCGCTGGTTATTTCGACAGTTTGCGCGGCCACCCTAAATAGAGGCTGCGGCCTCGTCTTCGAGGAAGATGTTCTCGGCTTGACGTTTCATCCCGACGCGATCATCGGCGTCCATCGATTTCCCCGGAAATTCTAAATAATTTGGGAAATTTAGGGAATTGCATAACCCACATAAAATATACATATATGAATCACCGTTATGAATGAACAGAATAAAACAGAATATAGGAGACTAACGTACCAAATTATTTATGTCCACATTCTCACTTGGCAGCGTCTATAAATTCGCGCGCGAATTAGGTATGATTGTCTCTACATTCGAACTACTAATATTCTTAGCAAAACGGAAATTGGAATTGACTAATCGTTTGACCTGCTATCATCGCGATATTTTCGATTTTGAGAATGTGCTGTCGCTGCGCGCGCGAACCTGGGATCTCTCCATATCTCTCGAAATAGATTATCGTCGATGTGTGCGTGAGACTTCGTCCATTCTCCATTCGCTAAGTATAGCTGCGACAGAAGTTCGGGAGAAAGAAAACCGTCGTTCCAGCCACGTTGGTCGGAAGCGCCATTGGGATCGGAAGGGAGCACGAGGAAGGGCGAAACACACGGCCACGGAGACGGCATAAAACGTATAATTGGCCGCACTTAAATCTCTATAACGCGGCAGTAAAAATGCGCGGTACGCCGCGTAAATCAACACGCGGACGATATGGCTCCTACCATCCCTCCTTCCTCCCTTTTCATCGCCCGAGAGTCCTCGTAAACGGAGAGCACGCGAGTACACATGTGAATGAACGCGTTCGCGCGTTCGCTTGGACGTGTATGTGTACGCGCGTGTAGATTTTCCGTGTCATCTTGTTCGCTTTTGCTCTCATGAAAATTCGCTCGTCAATACAGAATTTGTCGTCGTGGTGGCGAGACGCGCATAGGCAGCCTCGCGCTATCAATTTCCATGATAGAGTGTAACGGTATGAATATTGATTATCAGTACGAGTTGAGGCCACATTACGGTAATCACGATTATGACTACGACAAAAAGTGCCACGTAATTTCTCATCGCAATAAAAATAATAAATGTAATTTCTGTCGGAGTTTTCTCACGAGTACACAAACGGGACGACGAAATACACTTGAATTATAATAAAACATTTTGAGTAAGAATATCGCGAGAGATACTATCTATAATAGGTGAGGTTTATGCGAGCTTGTCTCATGCCAGGACGGAGCTCAGCGTGGGCTGTCGATCACGATCCTGATCCCATGACGCGCTCGATTGCGGCGACGAGAAACGACATTACATTACCGATGACAGCCTGTAGGCGGATGATCGCGCGTGAAATACCAGTGCAGCTGGATTACATATGTGCATCAACGTATATCGGGGCGAGTATCGCAAGTCAAATAAGATTTTAACGAGCTGTCACGGAAGACCGTGTCGTACATTTCGAGTGAGTTATTGCGATCATAATATAATATTTTTTAATACGAGCGCGTTTTCGTGGATATTCTCTCTTTCACCAATCGGCAATAAATTATCACATTGTTAGGCCAGACGTTGTTCCAGTTTCAGTTCTTCCGTACGATTTGCAATTTGTCCGCGTTCAAGATATATACATATATGCGGCAGTCGAATAAATCATATTCGGATATTTGTTTTGTATGAGATTATTACGAAATCGAATTCATCAATTACAAAAGGAATTATTGCACGATTAAAAAAAAAGAATTCCGAGCGAATTGTCAAGCGCGATAAACGATATAGTTCGAAGATACGACGAGGACAAGCGCGTTTTCTTTCTCGGCGGGACACCGATACGTCGCCGTACGAAACCGCAGCACGGTACGATCGGTACGCTACATTAACCCGATTCAGCGAGTAAATTAACTGCAATCAGAGGGAGGTTCCCGTTAGCCATTCCGTTATTCCGCTAGCCACTCGCCGCTCGTTCTACGATGCCGCCCTATTCGACTTACGCGGACGCGTCATTAACGGGCTTCTAAGTCGAGGAGAGGGTGAACGCGTCTAACGTCGTTTTTGCGCAACGATCGCCGCCAGAATGGGTCTTACGTTTCCAAATGGAACACGAGCTCGATCAAACGGAAACAAAAAATGCGGCCATCAGAATCGCCAGTCATCTCGACATTAATCTGCCGATTTGTACTTAAACGTTGACGCATTGTCTTAATGTCATTGAATCGTTCTTTTATTCTTACCGATTGCAAATTACATTTGCAAATATGCTTTTACAGCATTAAAATTTTCCATTCGATAACCTCCGGAAAATTGCGCTTTGTAGAATTTGTCGGATCGCCGGAACGAGTCGCGTCACGACACGATGAATGCCCATCAAGCGTGATCGCCGAGAGAGGCGCCTTTTCTCGTTTTCTCTCCCCCCGGAGCGTTTCAGGAAAGCGGCACACGCGAAAATACGTCGTACGTGGCACCGATTTCCATCGATCTCCCGTCGTTCCGGTCCGTCCGCTCCTACGACGGACAAATTTTTCGTTCTGCCCGCCCGCGCCCATCCCTCGACGGTCCGCACGACGAATTCAAAGTTAATCTCGGGCACGAGACCGTTCTTTGGACGAGCCGAGAGGGGGTGAGTTAGGCGGCGCCCCCGGGCGACCTGTCATCGTGAACCCCCTGGGAGCGCCGAGCTCACCCTGATCTCTCTGTTACGATAGAACCTTGGGAACCGGAGCCTTGGGCACGACGATAAGGCTCGGTCATTTATAATCCGCCGGCGTAAGTAGCCCTCCGCTCTCCTTTCTGCCTGATTGCAAGGAGAAGGAATAAAGGGAACCTCGAACTTCCGGCGCCCGACCTCATCCGGAAGATTGATTCGCCGGGACATCACGGGAATTCCAACGAAATTGCATTTTATTCCATAATCGCTTCCAATCCACGTCGCGACAGAGTAATAACATTGGTTGTATTATTACAATCGTCTCTGTGACATTATATTTATTTTTCTGGGAGATTATTAATTTG
>QVOB01015002.1:0-10029 GCA_014839585.1 Pseudomyrmex concolor
GAGAGAGAGAGAGAGAGAGAGAGAGAACGCAAGCGAAGAGTAGCGCGTGCCGTACTCGGTATATCGGCAGAAATATCCGAAATGGTAATGACATTTAAATGCCATTCATAAACGTCAGCGCGCAGCTACCGTAGCCGCCGCGAGCGGCGGGAATTTTCATTTCGACTGGCAAAACGAGACGCAGCTGCGACCGAGTGGATTTCGTTAGCATCGCTAAAACAGAACCGCCCACCGAAAGATGTACTCGCACTGTCCTGTGAATGATAAATCGGAATCGTCCAAGCGAGCGAGGTCCTTCAGAGGACAGCGACAATTACGCGTGATTAACAACGCGAAATAATGATCGCCGCGACATTTTGCTAATGCGACGAGATCTCTGCAGACATGTTGATACTGGAATATTATTTACCGCTTTAATCAACAGAAAAATGATCAATCTACAAACGATTTACGCACTCAATTTATTGCAGACGTAACGCTTGTAAAAAAATATTGATTTAATAAGATCTATTTTCACACTTATTGTATACCTATTAATGTATTAACAAATTCTGTAAATGTTTTTTTAAATAGGTATCCTGTAAATCCTATACATGTCTGACGCTATTATTTTACTGGTTAAAACGTTACAAAAACTCTGTAAAAATTCATAGGGTTTTATTTAATATTCTACCTATATATTAAGAAAATATTAGTTTGGATATTTTTTTTTTTAATTATATTACCACTGTCTGAAATGCGTCTCTTTCGAGGGCGTGGCGAAAATATAATGTATCTAACTGCAGATGCATCATTCTCCTCGAAGGGGAAAGGTGCCTCTGAATGCGTAACGACACGGCACATTTGAATGCTTTAACTTTAACTGACACGTTCGAGAGCCGCGACGCGAAAAAGCGAATGACGTAAACGTCTCGCCCGACGGACAAATGGCAACTAGCACGAATGTTCATTACGATTTTATCTCGCTGCAAGTGCATGCCGGCGACCTTCGTACGTTGATCCTACGTACGTGTCGCGCGCGTCGTCAAATAATTTAATTTAATTTTCTCTCTCTTTTCCTCCCTTCACGTATCTCATATTTACCTTCCTTCTTGATTTTATCAGCGTTTTACATGTCTCAATCCCGACTCGTACGTATTTTCATACGAGTCACGGTTATTCTTTCTTCTCGAATTTGTGACTTTTTTTCCAGTCTCAAACATTGTCCACGTATTAGAGATTAAAATTGTCGAACTTTTTCACACGATACGCTTTTGAGCTGTTTTTGCGGCACCTCCCGACCGAATTTCCTGATTTCTGCGGTCGGTCGATAGCTGCGTAAAAACCTATTTGCTCGTCACTGTACAAAATAACATTACGCGTAACGGCTTGTTTTTTTCTCTATATATATATGTATATATATATATATATTTTTCGCGCTAATTGCAAATCATCATGTTATTTTATTATTAACTTGCAACAATTCAAAGAGAATGCATCTCATTTTTATTATGTATTAATTTAGAGCTTAAATTTTATCTTCCACTTTATTTGCTTAAAGTCAAAATATATATATAATTAAAGAGCTCGTTCAGTTTTTTTGTAATAACGCATTAATTCTTTTGTTTGCTAGTTTTTTCTAGATGCTCGATAAACCTAATTAGCGCTGTGTTCAGAAAATCGCTCGAAAGAATAAAAAAAAAAAAAGAAATATGGGGATTTAACGAAAACTTTTTGTTTCACATTGACTCTTTTCATTAGACAAGGAATATAATTACCGAAGTAATATTAGAATATTATTATAGAATATTAAAGTAATGGGCAATGCGTCATGTTCGTTAACGGAAACAGGCTTTAACTATGTTATTAAATGGCTTTCCATAGTCGGGTACATAATGAAAATTCACTGGAGGACAAACGTAAATCTGTAAATTTACAGTATGCTTACGAGGGTTAGTCCAAATGTATCCCTCGGTTTTCTCATACGACCGCGATTTTGCTTTTAATGACGTAATTCCGCGCTCACTGTTATATACGGAGATGATGTTAAAAAGTATCCTCATATAACCACGGAAAAGTTGGAACGCGGCTTTGCCTGCATTATATGTGCATTATGAAGGATATTCACGACGTTAATTTTGATCCGTCGTGGTGTAGCTAGTATTACGAACAGCGAATGTAGCACAGAAATATTTACATACTCTGTTTTTACACACGAAAATGTATGTTAAAATGCCAACAATCTCTGATTCGCAATGTAAACTCACAATAAATGAAAAAAAAAAAAAAAACAATAGTTTTAATTGTGTATAAACCTATATTTTCGTAAAGTTGAAAACAGTTTTTTATTCCATTATAATACAAAGCTTATACGAAGATAGAGAGGAGAGACATTTAGAGGAACTCGGATATATATTGAAGAATTGCGAAAGAGACGATAATGTTCCGTCGCGTAAATTCTCGTTCGGCAACTCAACTCCGGATTAACCGAAGGACCTCATTACGCGGAACATGGGCGCAAATTTCCGGAACACGGAGTATATATATATATGCTCGTGTAAACTTTTCAGTTGGAAAATCTCGCGCGCGACTTAATCCTCCCGAGTAGCGAAACGGTACGTACCGAATGCGCGAGCGATCGACTTAGAACGCTAAACCGGGATTAATTCTTTCGCATGAACGTGACTACCTGGATACGCCCTGTCTGGTATTCTCTGTTTCTTCCTTTTTGCTTTTTTTCCCCCCTCTCCCCCACTTCCCCGGAACAGAAACTAATCCTCATTGCGTATGCTGTTTTCCCGGTTCGGCAGCGGAAAATCTCCCACGCATGCGATATTCTTTCCGCCGTCTACGAAAACACGCCGCGCTCCGTTTACCGAGCCACTTCCTAACGACCTTTGAATACACCTTGCGCTCTTTCTGCATTTCAGCATTTTCTTGCATCCTTTCTCTTCTCCTCCCTTTTCTCTCGACTCCTCTCTCGCGAAGAAACTTCCGCCGATCCCACCTCGCTTTGCCGTGTAAAAAAACCTTTGAGATGCAGATCGAAGTTTAACCCGCTCGCGCGGAAATGCAAAGCACACTCAGCCAGCAGCGCAAACCTGATTTCGGTGTATCGGGAAACTAAAATTTCATACGGATTCAATATACATGCATACTTCCTTTGCCGCGAGATAGCGAAAACTGCGAATCTAGAGAGGGGAAAGGGACAATGCAGCATCGCCGGAGGTGTGTTGTGTCATTAAAAATAGCGAGGGAGTCTTGCTCGCGCAATTATCTTTGTCCCGTACGATTACGACGTCGAGTGAAGGGTCGGCAACCAAGTTCTCGACGTACAGAGCACCGGGGGAAGAAACTTAGCATTGTCGACGATGTATCCGCCGAATCGACTTAATTAGGATCTTATCCGACTGCGCCAAACGACTCCTTAACAATAATACAAAATGGTATCAAAGTTTTTAACGGATCGTAAGAGAGAATGCTTTCCCATTTCGTCGAGTTTGCCGTGGAGAGTGTTGTCAGAGTGCGTTTAATAATTAACCAGGAAATTTCTAGAAAGGAGTACGAGAAGAATGACAAAGGGGGAGGAGGGGGAAGAGGGAAGAATAGAACTCCGAGCGCTGCAGCAAAGGGGTTAAAAGTGCGGACGGTATAATATCTCGATTAACGGCTTCGTCACGGCGGAATAGCGAAAGTCTTTTGTCAGTGCGACTCCCAATTTGCTGCATTCATCAACGGTTGCCCTCTCGCTTACGAGAAACTTGAATAAGCGACGGAAAGAGCTGGAATAACGAAAGAACCGAGAACGTTGAGACGTTATACTCGCGGGTGGATATAACAAAGATTTCGCGAGTATTATATCGCTTCTCTTTGACGGTATATAATTTACACTGACGGATAAATTGTTGATGAATTTTTCTTTCTTACTAGCAATGAAATGGAATAGCGAAACAACATTTTGCACAACTGTTTTTGTAAAATTAGCGCATACATACATATAAAGAAATCTTGATAAAAGCGCGTGGTCGTGAAAAAAACTTATTTCAAAGATGGTGCATAAATATTTGAGTGCAATTTTTAAACTTGATGTGTGCTGTGTTTCTGATGTCTTCTGGTGTTCTCTAAAAGAGCGGCAAAGTAATGCTTTACATTATAAGCGCGTTGTGGTCGTCCTACTAATTTTAATTTAATTAAATTATCTTTGTTTTGTACACTGATGAAGATCCAAACGAAGGGATCGAAACGTCCGTTTTTTTTTTTTTTTTTTTTATATTCAATAAATCACACGAACATCCAGTGTCTTTACCCACATCTGCCCAAATATCTTGTTTTATAATCTCACGAGCTTGTTCAATTATTAGTTATTAATTCTCAACATAAGTGGAGAACAAAGCGCATTAGACTGATATAAATAGGTTAAAAAATACTGGCATTACTTCATTGATCATGTCAAACATTCACTTTACACATTATTACGGAAGAAGGATAAAAAGAAAACAAAATGAAAACGTGTCCGAGTTGAAAAATGACATTGGGTTGCAATCGCGGTCTTCGCCAAGGAAATCTATCATTCTCCTCGGAACTTGCTTTAGTTTTTAATGGAACACGTGCTACTATTCAACTGCGTGAATTATGCGATCTTCTTCAACATATATCGGTGAGAGGAGAAATAAAAGCGCGCGATCGTGCTTTTCTATAAAAGCGGTCTCGGAGCAAGAGAGAAAGAAAGGGAGGGATACGTCTAGGAATGAAATGTGGTCTGAGATTTCTAAATCGGAAACGATACGGCGGCGAGAAACACCGAAAAAGAAGGGCTAACCACGAGAGGGATACGGGGAGAATTAAGTAGACGTTGTTTTGCCGTTTAGAACTGTCGAGGGAATTTAACGGATCCCTCCGCTTGAATGCAACATGTGTGTCTGAGAATCCTATGTATTATGGAACCGACTCGGGAACTGATCGGGAACAACGGACACAAACACGTTCGCAGTCGGTGCTTGTGCACTCGTAAAAGATTCGGATTCGAACTTTCGCACGACGTTTCGATGTTTTCTCTCGTCCGATAACGCGTTCAGTTATCTTAATGGATGTTATCGAACGTGTTATTCGTGACTGTTCTTCGCACGAACACGCAATATATTATAGTACTCCCCGACGCGACAAATCCGCTCTTTTGCCACGACAAAGCGACTGGCAAATATTTGAGAGCGGCGGGCAATTATGTGAAAAAGTATTGTAGTGCGTTAACAAGCGCTCCGCTTGGTGTTCCGAAGATTTAAAGTATGTACCTTTCGTGGTACCTTCGTTTCCCGGCAGACGTTTTCCGCGAGTCGATGGAGCGAACCGGCGCTATCTGCTCTTCTGCTACAGCGGTTCTCAAATTTTCTTGCCGGCTAAAATCCATTCAAAAAAACTATTCTCATATTGGTTTGTTTTATCATCGCTAAATCCTCTTTTTATTCAAACTTGAGTCCTTTATTAAAAAAAAAAAAAAACCACCAAAAGAGAGATTAAAATATTAAAATTGTTTTCTCGGAATGAGGGAGTGTTGTGTTGCGTTCTTGCAACACTTCACATATTTTTACAAATTTCTATGTGTTAAAAAAATATATGTATTGTTGTTTCTGTGTTAGGTAGACTTCAAAAGACAGTAAATACGAGCTTGCGCAAAATTGTCAAGTCGACAAGCTTCCCACGGCTTTAGCACCGCTGCTACGGAAAGTTGCGTCGTTACCGTAATCCGCGAACATAAGTACATATGTGCATACGCGCGAGCAAAAGATAAGAAATTCAATGTAAATAACGCGAGTAGAGGAAAAAGGAGGATAGCGCGAGCGTGATGTGAGCGAAAATTCTCTCAAAGTCAAGTTATGTAACACGCGCGGCTGCGTGGAAATAGCTGAGAAGTACTTATGTTATGTGAAAAAAAAAGGCAGAACAGCATGACGGTTAGCCCAGCGCGATGTGATGAATAAACCTACCCCTTCTGCGAGCCAGAGTTTTCGCAGTTTTTCCCTCCAACGCTCTATTCCATGCTGATCGATATTAATTTACGGATATGAAAGAGAGATGCGACAAAGATCTAATTGTCCATCTGTCGTTTTAAATATCGTTTTAAAACGCGCGCTGTTTTCACCGATTCTTTTATAATAATAATAAACTTTATTGAACATTTAATAATTGTTAAATTTGGTATAATATCGCATTGTTTTATCGATATAGTTTTCGAAATCGAATTATAAGAAACAAGGTAAATTATAAAGTTTGTGTGAGAGTTAGTCGCCATTACGGATATAAAATTTCAAACGAGACAGCCGCATTCCAATAGAGATTGAGAATCCTAGCGACGGCATGTTCCCGCGTGCGAAACTTCTAATTCTATCGTTCCAACCTAAACGTGCGTAATAAATCCGTCGATGTTTTCCCTCGACAGATTTATCTGCGCCGTTCTCGCGACCGCAACACGCAGGGTAAACAAGATCGATTGAGCGTAGTCTGTAAAGTTTTCCGGATGATTTAATATCCTGGTTAGTCGAGAAAGTAATTTCAGCGGACGATGACATTAAACAAACGGCGAGAAAAGAAATGCACGAATGTGAAAACTAATTGAAAGAATTTTCGAAACACGCGAAAGATCGTAGATTCTTAAATTGCAATCTTTATATATATGTGCTGTGCACAATACGAAATTCGAAGGACGAATGTAATAATAATTATTGAACAGCCATCGCGGTGCAAATGTCTCGCGAGATCTCGATCGAGTTATACGCACACCGTTAAGAGAGATAGATTTAACGAGGTTAATCGGCGCGATGCTTCCCCGAACGACTGATTTAATGTAGTTTCCAGTTTCCTTTGCTCCTCTCTCGCGTAACCATTTTGTAACTTTCGCCGAATCCAATAGTCTGTCCCTTCTCTCCTTTCGTTGGAACAATTATCACATGGATTTCCGCGCTATTTGCTCGAACGTTTCGCGATCGGAGTAATGATCTCGAAACATCGCAATTGTATCGTTTCCCGTAATTTTTTAATATTCTTCGCCTTGAAAATCTTCAAATGTTTTTGTGTTGAATTTGGAAAAGAACATTTCACATCTCGCAAAAATTTATATAACAATGCAGAAACGTAAATATTATATGTATAGTAAATATATCTGTAAATAAATATATCACTCAATTATCAAAAGTTTTTTTCTTTCACTTTGGATAAATTCTATTTAAAAAAAATTATATCTGCAATTCAACAACAGAAGATTTCCTCACATTTATTGTTCCGTTTTTCGATTTCTGTCGAATAGATTGGGTCAACCGAGCAGTATCATCGACGTGTTTACGCGTTGTCCGTTATGCTCGGCAATTTTTCAAAGGATCCAGAACGTTTTCGAGACAAACGACCTGGTGCACTGCCAAAGGCAAGTCAAAACTTCGCGTTCTCTTTCTCTCTCTCTTTCTCTCTAAATTAATTGATAGCGGCAGCTATGCGTCTTCGATTAAATACGCTGCGACTCCGGGTACC
Organism: Pseudomyrmex concolor; assembly: GCA_014839585.1. NCBI lineage: Eukaryota > Metazoa > Arthropoda > Insecta > Hymenoptera > Formicidae > Pseudomyrmex > Pseudomyrmex concolor. The sequence continues at coordinate 7,495 of QVOB01015002.1, forward strand.
TACGTCGATTCGCTCAAATCATACGCGTGTCGGAATGTCGCCGCCTCATATTCTCTCGTACGTGTGGGAATTCTCTACGAGTGTTACATAACGCGCCGATATCAACCGACAGAAATCATTCGCGGCCGAGTATCAGAGTATCTCTAAAGTTGGAACGGGTTTACTAAGCTTTAAAAACTAATGATGAGTTCCATTAAATACTTTTCATATTTCTAGATAGTTCTTGATAAAAATAAAAGTTCCGCATAAAATAAAGACGCACCGCAAAAAAATAAAAACAAAATTCTATATCATAAGTTTACGAATTTTTTGATGCAATTTTTCTATGCGCGTGCTCTACTATACAAAAAAAAAGAGTTACGTTTCTTTACCGTAATGAAAACAATCAATATTTCGACATAAACGTGTTAATAATAATCGCGTTTGCTCAGTCTTCCCTGCGCATTATCGTTATTATCGCCCAAATTATACTCGATCTCTCTTCTCTAATCGCAAATAAGCATAAAGCGGCCACGTTGTATTACAGGTGAATTTCTGCTACGTGCGCGCAATTAATCGCTTGGAGACACATTTGTTTTATTTTTTATTCTACGATTATGTTCAATCGTAGTTAATAAATTATTTTCACCAGCGTGGATTAAGTAATTTCATTCGTTGACGAATACAAGAAGCGACGCGGCACAGAGACGAGTAATCTGTTAGAATGCTGTGGTGTGCTCGTGCTATACACTTTTTGTTCTCGCGAGAATTCTTTCGCCCATGATTACCTCACTGTGCTCGGCGCATTAATTGATCCCACCTTGTGATGGCAATTAATTTGGCTCGTGTCAGGTGGGCGAGCGGCGATGTCCACGCGCGTGCGTCACAACGTGGGGATGCAACGTTGTCGGCGTTCTTGTTGATTGCAGCCTGTCGTCGACGATATCCGCCCCCGAGGTTTTCGTACGATTGCACATCGGAATGCCGGTCAATGACCGAATGGGGTAAGCTTACGATTTTCTACATATTCGATAGTCACGAGAACGCACGCGAATTTTGTCTGGTCGCTCGATTGGACTTTTGTTAGAAATGGGATCAAGTTGATATACATATTTCGCAGTTCTCCTTCTCTCTCTCTTTTCTTTCTCTCTCTAAACTAAAATTAAAGTAGATTAAACAGTCGAAGTTAAAATAACTAAAAGTAAATATTATCTTAAAAAAATTATTGTAACATAGAGAGAAATCAATCTCTCACTGTACATTTAATTTTAAGAAGTAGTAATAATGTGTGTGTCTTGTGTCTTTGAAAAAAAAAGAAAGAAAAGAAAATTAATTTAAATATTTAATTGAAAATAACTTATTTACGTATTGCGGAAAATAAAATTACTTTTTGTCTGTACGGGAAAGGAGCAAATTAATCAAAGAAATTCGTTATCCGAGTAATAATCAATGCGTCCAGTGAAGAATTGAACTTCACTTTTTATCGTCGCATGTCTGCAATCGTACATACACTATCTTGTGTGTAACAGAGAGATGAAAGTCGGTAGTAATTTTCTTCACTTTCTGATCACGCGCAAAAGACTTGGCAAGAAAACGTCTTTTTTCTACAACAAGAAATTGTTCTAGTTTTGCGAGGTGAATGAATAGCAAAAATTGTTTACGAAGAATCTTTCATAAATTCGTTTCGCGATACAACAACATATATAGCGATATCAAATGTTACGTACAAAAATATTAAGGTGTGTCTGCTCGCGCGTGTTTAATTTCGAGGCTTTGATCACAATGAAACGTGAGACAAATTTCCACGTAGAGACGCGCCATTAACGGGCAAGAAACAGACGAATCGCCGTCCAAAAAAAGCGACATTAACGCAGTCCTCGAGCGAAAGAGCGAGAGAGAGAGAGAGAGAGAGAGAGACACAGAGAGAGAGAGAGAGACAGGGAGAGACAGATAAATCGACGGGAAAGAGCGTATTATTTAATATACGTACATGTGCGCGCGGATGGTGGCTTATCATGAGCTGAGATGCTCTTTGAGAGCTTTTTGTCGAGGCTCGGAGTTCTCGTAGGCACGTCTCTCCCTTGTCCGCTCTTGCCAACTTTGCCGTCTGGTTCTTTCCCCTCGCACACGTCAGTTATAAAATGCGAGTACGTGGAAACATTGAGGAAGGGGGCATGAAACACGCGAGTCGCGGTCGACTATGTGTAATCGAACAAAGTTACCGGCTCTTTCGCTTCTCCTTTCTTCGCTGTCACTATCGCGTCTCGTTGATACGACCGCGCTTGTAAAATAGGCAGTGAAACGATAAGATACCAAATTTGGATTAAGTGCCTTTTCGGGTTAACGATGCGCACGTGCGACTACTGTGCAAAGCCGAACTCGAAAATTCCGAAAAACTCTCTCTTCGACGATTTCCGTCGTTGCCACGAAATTCTAAGGTTCGATAAGACGGCGAAAATGCTGGTGGCGTATATATATATATATACGTGGGCAGTCCGATAAGTACTTAGCCTACAAAAAAAAAACAAAAATTTTGGAAAAGTGGCGATTTATTTC
>QVOB01015025.1:0-17603 GCA_014839585.1 Pseudomyrmex concolor
TCTCTCTCTCTCTCTCTCTCTTTCTCTCTCTTTCTCTTGCTCGCTTGCTCGTTCGCTCGCCCGCTTGCTTTCTCTTTCCGTCTTCCTCCCGTTGCTGCACCCGCTCTTTCTCTCAGCTTCGTTCCCCGGGAAGACGGGCAAGCTGATCCATCTGTACGAACTGCTACGCCGCATTGTTCTCGAATGGTACAGCTGGCTCTCATACTCTCGCGTCGATGCCGACACGTATTCGCGTATGGAATGCTTTGTGCTCACCCGACATATCTTGACGATGACATGATGGCAGGATATCGTATGAACATATAATTATTTTAGACGATGGTTAACGTATGTGTCTCGTGTGCGTCGAGTCGACATTTGCGTTGATTATTGTTATTATTATAATTATTATCCTTCCTTTCGCAGTGAGAAAAAATCGAGCGATACTACGTTATGTACGCGCCGCGCACACTCCGCATTGGTTGACGTCGCGAATTAAGTTCAGTCCAGTTCCCTTCGTCCTAATCTGTTATGTCCATTGTCTCGGGATGCTTTCGGGAAATGGAATTAAACAACAATGCAACACCTCGGCCAGGGAACTGTACTCGAGTACTTCGGAGCTAAATCTGATACAGTTGGAAATAATCGATGGCACTCAATTTTATTGGAAAGTGGATTGTGCGGAGACAAGTCCAAAAAGCATTGTCCGGTGAGGGCATTTTGAACCTGGTTGTTCGTCGTACAAAGTTCCGGTTTGTCTTTCTGCAAAATTTACGGATTCCTCCGATAGATAATACATTTATCTGCTTGTTCATCAAAGCGTCGCGGTAAACACAAACGGTGAAATTGCCGTGGGTGCGGTGTATATTTGCGTGGGTGCGGGATATATTCGACAAGACGTAACAGAAATTCGCGATTGTTTTATAACCTGATTTTGCATATTGATGTGTGTTCGTTTGACTTTAAAAAATGTAGCAATAAAATTGTGTGCTTTGAATTGCCAAATATTCGCTTATGCATCAGGTAGAGAGACATTAGCAATATTTATGCAATATATGCGAAATGAAAACCTATTATTTGCGCGCACCGTTGTATTGTTGCGGCAGCAACCGATAAAATTAATTGTCCGCAAGCACATTTAATTTTGTATCACGTACAGACACACACACGGACACACATACACGTATGTTTGTCGTATAAAATATAGTTATTGTGGTAGGTCTCCGATACTTTGTTATTAATACGTAACGTCATTATGGCGGTTGACGTCTCTTTTAGAATTGACGTCTCCATTTCTGTGACGTTCTGTTCTCCAATGGTACATGTATTAATTATTTTGTATATACATACACACACACACACACATATATATTATATATAAAATATTCGCGAAATCATATTATAAAACCAATAGTTTGTACATGCAAAATAATAACTGTAAGTGTATTTTATGGAAATTTACATTTTACATATAATAATTATATAATAATAACAGTAATAACGAGCGCAAAATATTTAATTATTTCTTTATAAATTGATACTTTTGCTTGAATTTAATATCGCGATATCTATTAGTTTTCATGTATATGTATGTAGTTTATATGTATACATATATGTATAAGCTGCATTCCTATTTATTGCCATTACTGGAAATCTACAGCACATGACGTGAAACATGGATTTTTAGTACCGAATATCGAAAAGCAAACATAATCTGCTCTTATTTCTTCGCTATGTTCGAAAACGAACTTTAATTTTAGGACCACGAACCGATTTATCTCAATAAAAAACGATCATACATATGAAGCTCTTTATGTGTCGCAAAGGCGCATAAAACAGCGCTGATTTTCGAAAACGCGTATAAAGGTGCGCAAATATTAAAACAGGCCGCGAGAATTATGTGAAAGCGCGACCTAAAGTGTAGGCATTTGTATTTCATCGTCGACAGGAATGAAATTTACGGTCGAGCGGCGAAGAAACATTCATGATTGTTTATAGCAGCGAGGTTTTCCGTCGGTCCTTTTTCTTCCTCCGTTTCGCACACATTTATGCATCCGCGAGGGCCGCGCAAACAGCTACGGGACTCTCGTAAAAAAAAATCCCGCGACCATTGTTCATCGAGTTTACCATTTTCCACGTTTCTTCGTGACGCGACTTTTATCCCCCGCGGGAGTCGGTTCGTTTTTCGAAGTTACGACTCACTCGCGTTACGCAGTCTGCGCACATCGCGCGGGTATCTTATGGATCGCGCCCACTGAAAGAGAGGATGGGAAAGGAGGATGGGAAAACTCTGCATTACAATTACAGCGTAAAAAAGTTTAAGTATACTTAACGCCGGTATACACAGTACTGCGGCATCCCGGCGGTATTAAAGCTGAAAGATACGCGAGCGCGTTTATGCTAATGCAAAGAAAAATCATGCGTGCATCCTCCGCAGCGCGATAATACAAGAGAGAGAGAAAAGCTATCAAAATACATCATTTTGTATTATTTCGAAACGTGATTGCGGAGATCACTATTTTATTTTAGAAAACTATTCTTAAAAAATTGAATATTTTGATTTCTGTGGTTTTAGCATTATGTTTATATATAATCGGGATAAAAAAAAATTACCTTGAATTAAAGAGGGAATATATTACAATAATATATATCGATTTAAATTTGTATTTAAAATACAAATATCTGGTCTCTTTTATTTTTTAAAACACATGTTTAATTCATTGTATATGTCTATCAGTCGACGAATTATTTGCGATGAAATAATAGATCCTCGAAATTGGTCTGCGAAGAAATCGAGTTCGAATCGAGTCTTCCACCATCACGTGTCGGGAGGTATTTGCAATGATTTATTTCACAGACGGGCAACCGTACAGAATCTGCCCTGTAACGCCCTACAGGAACCTCGACATTATGCGAGGGCGTATATGACTCTGAAGTTTCACGAGGATTCCGATATTTACTACCTCGCGTGCCGGATAGAGTTCTTTATACTGATTTTACGTACCAGCTGTTGTGCTTCCTATCCGTAACTCTGACTTTTCCTCGGGAAAAATATAGGTCGCGCGCTTTTCGAGAGCGTTCCTGCGCATGACAGTTTGCGAAGGATCATCGTCATCATCATCATCGTCGTCATTATCATCGCGACGAATACACTCTCTGTCATATTTAATTCTGTCAGTTACATTTCAACAGAAGTATCGAATCGCGCGAGCGAGGCCTCTGCTCGAGTTGCATCTGCCAAAAGTTATATATATAGAACATTGCCGTTAACAGTGCCATGTTTCACCAAAGTATACTATCGAATGACTATCTTTCGCGGTACTGCTGTCTCTCGCACACGTTCTATATATCTATAAATTTATATAGACGACTATATGTATGTGCAGAAAGTATATCATTTCAGAAGCGCGATATATGTGAAATAGAAAAATAATTTCACGCGGGAAAGTCAGAGATTTAACTTCTTTCGTGTTTTGAACATTATTTAGCCATTCGCGGGATGGAACGTATTCGATATCGTGTAGCGAAAGGATAGAGTAAAATCCTATGGGTTTACGGCAAGCCAGATGGCGGGACACTAGATATCTGTACTTCAGACGCGAGAGGAATATATATATATGTTTTTCCTATAACGATCTTATTTGTTTTCATGTCCGAATCCGCCGACGTTGCATATGAAATTTGGCGAGTCGGGAGAAATGCGTCATTATATTTTATTCCGCGTATCACATCGTGTCGTTAGTTAGTTTCTCCCGCTGGCTACAATAGTGTTTGTTATCAAGTTTAATTGAAATATATTTTAATGCGCGGAAAATAATCTCAGAGAGAGAATACTTTTCCAATCTGAAAGTAATAGAATAATCTCGAGAGAACTAGAAAATGTGTACAATGTGTATATTCATTAACGAAGTTTTACTGCGCTTCTTTAGCTTCTTCTAGCAAAGTTGTTCGTCGCAATTGGGAACAGCTGCAGCAAAATAAACTACGAGCACTTTCACGCATTTAAGGATTTTGTTCCTCTAAAACTTGAGAAGCGTTTCTTCATGATAAAACATAAATTTAATTAATGCGCAATATAACGATAATCACTTACGTGAGTTATTACAATTAGGTGTGTGTTAGGCCGCGAAAGTGTATTCACCGACGTGGCTTTCAACATCACCGCGGTGACGACGCTCGAGTCCTTTTATCGGCCACTAAACTGCCGTTTCGTTGTCACATAGCGGGGCGCAAAAATGTGAAGCAAACGCCTAACTTCATCGCACACAAGTGCCCGCAACGGGAAAGTGCCGGTCGCTCTTTACGGCTCTCGCAAGAACTTGGAATATCTTCTCTCGGAGAATGGGCCATTCCGTGATGAGAATTACAGTCCTTCTTCCCGCTGCTGTCTGCGACGACCATTCGTTCGGCACTCGCAGCCGAGAAAGTCATTGTTCTAACGTGAATTTTCGTCAATTAATCGTCGCGTTCTGCTCTCCCTCCACGTCTCCTCTCCCCCTTCCATGTCTCTCGTCCCATTCATCCAAATTAAATCGAGACGGAATGGAATTCCATTTAACGTACGAATGCGTCTCGGCGATTAGGTTTCCCGAGCTGTTGCGTGTCGACCGCGCCGCGCTCGCTTTAGACTTATTATAGGAGTTATTTTTACTTGGAGATTCTCGCGCGATCAAACCGACGAAGTCACTCGCGGGGGAAGTGGTGCGAGTCGTTGAACCGCGCGCGCCGCTATACTCTCGAAATCCTTATCGCGGACGTAAAACACGTGGAGGTTCTTGTGCGCGCCGTTTTTACCCTTAACGAGTAGCGAATATAACGACGACCGGTATTCTCGAGCACCGACGCGAGCTGATACTGTAACTATTCGCGGTATCGGGTTAGCGATATACTTCCCTCCGGGCGACGATATTTCGTTACCTGTATAAGATTCCTCTACGGAGGATTCGCGCTGTTCATTCGCGGTACATATACATGTAGCGTAGTAGGTAGGTTGTACGTACCGAATCGATCGTTCTCGCAGTCATTACGCGCGCATGCTGCGAATGGTGAGCGATCTAAAACTAGTCCGGAGGGATGGAAAACCGTCGGGGCAACAGAAACCGCATGACGTTTTGAAAGTTTCAGCAGTGAAACGCCGACGCGCAGCACACGTATGGTATCCGCTGACCGGGGCTACGAAATTGTAATTGCTAATCGACGCCTCGGTCGCGTTATATTTGCCGCAGCCAAATTGAATTCGACCGCATATCAAATTGATCCATAATACGCGAGCTGGCCGTCTCTCTTTCTTCGATATTTTTGAATCGTTAATTGGAATTGATTAATAATTGATTTCTGCAATTTGCGTGCAGCTCACTAATTCATTAACCGCTAATTAGAAACGTTACCACAATTAATTTTGGGGGCCCGAGCTTTTTCCGACCGCACCGAAAAGAGATGGGCGATAATCGACATTAATTTTTTTTGTTTTTTTTTTGTTTTATTATTCGAGAGTTTCGTGTGCATATTGCATATTTACGAGTATACGGTCTTTTAAACTTTGGCGCTATTGAGCCGGCCCCTAAACGTCGTACCATGTACAGTGAAACGAAAAAAAAATGCATATTCATCCGTTTATTATTATTCGAAACTCTGTATTGTAGCTATTCTTCTCAGTTGCATTTTGCGCGAGAACCACCAAACGATTGATCGTCAAAAGATGATTTTGAGAGAAGTTATCTTTGTACAATCTATTAACTCGGCTACGCTTTTGTCGGCCCTTTACAACGTTATTATTGTAACGATAATACGTAATCGTAGCCGCGATGCTTTCCTAACATGCCTAATCTAGAACGTCCGTGTGTAACGCGCTTTGGGCGTTAGACCACAATTCCGAGAGAGCGTTTCAGGTCATGTAGCGAATGAAATTTGTTTCGATTGGCGGGCATCGATCTCCTACGCGCGCGCGCGCAAACTATTCCTTTGACCTGTGCATTTTCCCCGGCAGATTTCATCGTCGCTCCTTCGAAAGCTCTCCCCCCTCTCTCTCTCTCTCTCTCTCTCTCTCTCTCTCTCTCTCTCTCTCTCTCTTGCTCTTCCTTCTCTCTGGCATGTCCACGGCGAAAGCAAATGCAGTTCGCATACGGAAGCGCAGAGTGCGGTCACGACATCGCGATATACTTGAGTGGAAACTAAACTATGTTCGATCGCGAAACACGAAACAACGGCATGCATACTCAACGTTGGTTCTTGCGATAGAAGATAACGTCGCTTCCAAATTGCCATCGTCTATATACAATTGCTGTCGATACACACGTAATTAAAATATTTCGAATCGCACATTAACATGTTCGACGTCGAGCGTTTGTACATACATCATCGCAAATTTACTAACTTCGCTCGCGCGCACTTCGCGCGGTTAAATTCACCAAAAATTCATTTATTTTGTTCCGAGCCGTATCTTTCCACGAAGCAGAGAAAAGGTATTCTCCTGGCGACCTTTCCTCGACATCACCGGGCCTTGCAATTTGCTTTCTGATTACGTCACCGCCTCTAAAAACGAGCGCGTTCTCGTCGGTCTATCCCGCGCGGTACAGAGACCGAGCTCCTCTCTGTGTGTTATATTGCCGGACGACAAGCGTGATTACCTTCGTTCCAACAATGCCGTAGCCGCTCGCCAGAAAGGACGCGGTCTCTCAATTCCGTGAACTTAAAATTTCATGACAAAGAGTCGTCACGCGGTGACGTACGTTTAAAGCAGTTCTTCGTGCGAGAAATGCGAGCGCGCGTGCACACACACACATCTCTGCAGATATACATACATATATCTCTCGCGTCCCGAGTGCCGAATAATTAACGATCGGCCGCCTGTTTGTCTCACATATAAGTCGAGCTTAGTTATTCTATTAAGCCGCTCGGCGCGGCCAATCGGCGCGTGATGCAGCTTATACCGTTCGCTGCGTTTACCCGGAAACCGGGAACGCGCGCAGCCTGTATACGAACACGCAATGTGATTACGAGGCGAGGGGGAGGGTGACGGGAGGGGAGAAGGAGGTCGGTACGTACAAATCTCAACAATAATTTATCTCACGGCGGAATCATCGCTACCACCACTACTGTATACGGTTTACGCGAGATATCGAGATATACAATATTTCGCAAGTAAATATTAGAGGGGATTGTATTAAACATGAGGATTCCAAATATGCGGTTTAATTAAATATTTCTGTATAGAAGTAATTTTACGCTCCACGTTTCCGAAAGATATATAAATGTTGAAGATGATCTAATAATCAGATACGTAGAACTACACTTTCTCTCAATTCGACGCTTGTTAGTGACGAATGATTTTTGACTCGTCATGATTTCTTTTTAGCGCGCGAGAGAGCGCTTGAAATAAATAGACAGGATTATGGATGGATTCGCGCACAAGCGTCCTTTACTTGTGAATTCAGGATCAAGTAGATTTGCCAAGGATTATGGTGAAACTTTAGCAGTTTTACGCTCGATAGACTAGAGGCCGTTGCCCATTCAATAGTCGACTTTATTGTTGAAAGTACTACGAAAGAAAAGCCGTGGCGCAACCACTTTTATAGTTAGAACGTGGTATCGAAAGATGGACGTTTTACAAGGGGTTAAAGGTCAGTTCGAAAGAGCGCGTCGGACAACAAAGATAGTTCTTTCAAACACGGTGTTCGCGCGACTGCGTTTCGAGTTACAGAAAACTCACAATCGCGACGGTTTTGTTGTCAGTTTGTAATATAATTTTACTACACAAGTTACTACATTAAACAAAATATGTGAGGCTGAGATTATAATTACAGTTACAATTTGTCGTTGAGAGTTTGAAAATTTCTGAGTGAGTTTTACTAAGGTTTCACAATGCGCATGAGAGCGCGTCACAAGAGTGAAGTGAAATCTGCGAGACTTTGAAAAAAGTTCTTTTTTTTTTTTTTTTTTTCACCGAGTGATGCGGTGTTCAAGCATACCACTCAAAAAATCGTATTATAGCATTTTCCTGTTATGGAAAAGGCGTTGTCTCCGAAACTTGTAAAAATAGATCCGAAAAAAAAAAAAAAATCTGAAAAGATATGTTATCTATATGTTATATTTGAGACGCCTCGTCATACAGAAACTATTCATAGGAATCTCCATGTGTTACGTCACAACACATGGAGACTTTTGAAAGTACATCAGTTTGCAGCAATATAAATTATTTGTATAATAGGTTATTCACTTTTGCTTGTATTGATTTATTGCATGTACAAGCGCACACATCTCGGAGAGAGAAATAGAAATCAGATCGTTCGAACGTTATCCGTAAAAAATTAGTTTTTCATAATTAATCTCTTTGACGTAAAAAATTTTTCGAAAGAGCGAATAGAAATAACGTTTAAATAGTATTTTATATTAATTTTCAAAACTTTGGAGAAGTGTTTCATCTGGCGAAGAATGTGCTTTTTTTTGTTTTTAGAAAGCTGCTAAGCGGATGGTTAGAAAACTAGAAAAGTAAAAATAAAAAAAATAACTTTATCGCGAACGGTTTTGCATGCTATTAAAGCTCTCATAACAAGTCCAGAAAATCGTAATATCGATTTTCTAATTCCCTTTGTGCCCAACCGTTACCAGCTTTACGCTTGGTCTTGTGCGGCATGCGAGCCTTTTCCGCCCCAGATTATCTCCGTAATATACACATCTCATGTGTATTTCAAATAGACTTACCTTGTTCTCTTAATTCTTCAATCAGAGAAAAGACGAGTTTATTACAGAGAAAGAAAAAGAGGATTATTTCAAGAAGTTTTGTGCCATTTGGCACGGCTTGAAAAATATTTATTAATTACTTTTTTCATCCGAGAGATAGGGATTATGTTTACATGTTTTTATGTCGTACCTCTCTTGAACATTTGCTCAAAAAGACCTGCTGACGCGAAATAACTTTTTTACGGGTTAATTCACGAGAGTATATATATATATATATATATATATATATATGTGTATATATAGCGCAGTACGTTGATTAATAATACCTGCATATTGTGAAATGTTCGGCATCTGCGGCGTCCTTAATAACGGTAAATCTCGGATAACGCCGGTTTGCGCGATATAAAGTATCGCCCGTGATACTTGTCTCGCGATAACGAATCGCCACCGCCGGCAAAAACCGTCGGCTCGCGATGCGGGAAACCGTTGGGGAAGCTTTATACTTCCAATATTATCTTGCCCGCAATTTCTCACCGGAAGTCCGCCAAGGCTCGTTTCCCAGTAATGTTCCTCGGGCTTAATTCTTCTCGCTGGACTTATGATCTTTCGACCTACATTTAAACAGGGGGAGAGGGGGAAAGCGAGGTCCGGAGAACGATATACTATTATCTGTGGCGACCGGATTTCATGTTACACCGTGACCATTACAAAGGCACACGTTATCCCGTTGTCCCGCGGGAACTTTATAAAGTAATCTTGTTTATTTACCTGGAGAATCCGACCTTCCATCTGTAAATTACTTCCGAACTCCGCATCCACGGTGACACTTGCTTCCTTCGGCTTCCCAGGTGTTCGCGACGCGGGAAAGCTTCGGCTCAATCGCTCGAGAGCCCGGGCTCTTGTAACTTCTCGTGCTCGTCGCGAAGAAAGTTACAGAGCGGACATCGATCCCTTTAAGCTTCACTCTCTTCCACTCTTCTACTACTATATGTACAAAGTTGAACAAAAAAAAAAAAACAAAAAAAAAAACTGCAAGTAGATACGCAGTGTAAAAGCCTGTGTAGAAGTGTAATCTATCCAGCCTTAAAATAATTCTCTCGTAAAGCACAGCTATGTTTCCTTCCCTATGTTCGCAAAAGATTTTTCCTCCGATAGTTCCGGAAGAACGAAGCTCGCGAACTTGTTTGTGTGTCACACGATCCCAGCTGTCGTCTTTGAGACGCGTCTCTCGACGGCGTGAGCACATTGTGGCTAAAAATAGCGAGAATCACACGTGGGAGGCGTTAAATTGAGACGCTCGCGTTTTCTTAATGAGAGGATAACGGGGCACGGGATCGCTGAGAATCTGGTTGTGCATTCCTTTATGTGCAAAGATCTCAGTCGGAAAGGAACGCAGACAACGATGACAAGAAAACGACGACAATTCCCGGCGATGACACTTACACGACGGATATGAGACTCATGGAATGAAGAGAAAGAGAGAAGGAGAAAGAGAGAGAGAGAGAGAGAGAGAGAGCTGTCAGGTGGCTGTCTGGTGCAACAGACGCGGTCGCGTAAAAGTACGCGAGCCCTGCTGTTTGAAAGTGTGCCAAAATATGCACGTTGCGCGAAACTATGAATGACCGCGAGATCTGGTATAAACAGCATCCGAATGTGCTCTCGCCCGTGCGCTCTCATCGCGACCGCGATCTCACGGTACGTAGCGTATATAGATACGCGCCAATCACGCGGCAATTGCATCACATAAAAAGATTTAACTACTAAACGCGAAAAAATAGTTTTGTGTTTTTTATACAAAAAGAATTATTTATAAAAATCTCTTTCTCACTGTACCGTTACATTTTATGTAGTGACGCGAAGATATTACACGGTATATAGACAATGTTCTACTAATCCGTTTCAATAGCTTTCAATATCACGCGCCGAGGGATTATATTCGCTGCATAATATAATTTCTCGGAGCGGTTGGCATCACGTTGTTCTCGACGCGTGTCGATAGACACGTCGCTTCTTCCTGAAGCGGCTTATTGAATCTGCAATCGTGTGTATGACAGGAACCTATTGATGTTTCGCGTCTGGCTCGAATGTCAGAGTTGAAGATGTGGACGGACGAACGAAGCTCGGAGCACGCTGTTAACTCCTGCTGGGCAGCGTCGATGGGTTACATGTACCAGGGGAAATATAATATTGTTAGACACGCGTTCTCTTCCCGTCTCGCGGGCGATTTTCACCGTACAAATTGAGCCGGAGATCCGTTAAAAATTGAAAATTGTTATTTCAATGTTTCTTTGGATGTTTTTTTTATTTTCGAAAAATTGTGATCTATCGAAACACATGTGTGTATGCGTGTGAGTGTTTGTGTGTGTGTTTCTCTTGCACGTTTTATGCTGACCCGTTTTATGTGTGCTAGTTGTGGCTTGATTTGAGATATGAAAAGTAGATTTTCTCACGCCCGCAAAAGACGCTTTTGTAAACGTCAATTCTAAGTTACTACGTTCCATGTGTATTTGGGAGTGTATATTCTGGTATCCTCCCAATGAGAACGTCAGTGTAGTTTGCCAGTTGAGCACTTACTTCCACGTCGTAGGTCAAAATGCTTCTATGCGAATTTCGTTGGAATAGAGAAACGTTCAAACATTTTATGTTCCTTTCTTTACGCAAGACGACACTCACATAGTTTTTAGACACACTCGTTTTTATACAAAAAAAAAAGAATATTATTTATATATTATTTAGTGAAGTTACGGATTACAGCAAATTTATGCAAATATTAAAAACTGATTATAAAAAATGCAGCCGATAAAAAAGCGTTTTCTCGTCACATTCTTTTGCGAAGAAGTTTTGCAATTTAAAATGCAATGAAAAGAATTTCGCTTGAATTAACTGACGTTTAATTTATTTCTAGTCGAATATCGGTGAGAATTACTTTTGACTTTAATTAAGTTTCAAAGCGATGAAACTTGTTCTCAGCCGATCCTAAGATGTGTCTGTATTCTTGTGATGAGAGACAAATAACTTCTCGGATTCTTTGAAATATGCAGAGTGATGCTTGGACATTATATTTCTTCATTAAGTACGAAAATATTTAAATTAAAAAAATAGTAACACTTGTTTCAAATCACATCTGAGAACAAGAAGACAAAAAAACTATAAAAACTTTAAATGCGTCAAATTTCAAAGAAGATGAATGAGTAATACAATTTTATTTTTTTATTTAATTTAAAATCTATTTGCAGATGTTGCTGTAGCACAAATTCGATTGCGTTTAATTTACTAGAAAGAACTAAAGTGTTTAGCGCTGACACGATAATGGATTTCTGTATCAAATTTTTTCAGGTAAAGAAAGTATTCCAGTTCGAATAAATTTAACAGTGAATGTTATTCCGAGCTGCAATAAGCTTTTCTACGTATCGTATTGAATCTGTTAGACCGGAAACGTTTAATTTTATCGCGCAAAGACGCGTCGCAAAGATAAGTCGCGCAAAGATACGTCCCCGGTGTGTACTGACGAGATCGATCTGGGACGCTGCGTCTAAACGAGAACGAGATCCTAAGTATATATCGTGCCGTTTTCGAAAGCTTTTAATCAGCGAAACGAAATAAAGTCCGCGGAAACTTTTTATCAACGATAAGTAATGTCGTAAGGTGATGTCGCTGATTATCGGGAAGAGACTGCTGAGCGCGGCTTAAATCGCGTTTCCTGATTTAATTAAACGTTTCGCGAAGCGGAGTAATTTCTTTCCGCAAACCGGATCTGCAAAGCGACTTTATAGAAAATCGAACGCGGCGGTAAATCAAATCGATTCTCGCGTAAAATCGCGTGTATGCTAGTCGATTTGTTGATAACGCTCCGTGTTTATCGCGTTATTTCTACAGTACGGTTTTTAGTTAAGAGCGATTTGCGCATATTGCCTGCTATATATGAAGCAAGAGCTTTATGGCCAGCAAACATTTTTACCACGGAACCGGAAGTGGAGAATGAAGCGCAGCTTTTGGCTTGCTCACTCGTAGTTTGTGCGTGAATGTTATATATAAAAAAATAAAACCTTGCTGCGAATGCTCTGTGTAAGTTAATTGAGTTTGCATCGTTCTGTTTTTTTCCCTTTTTTTTCTATTTATTAATACAACGACTGCCGTTTACTGTTGCACTAGTTCTGAAGTACGCTACGTAACACATGTCCATTAAACGGCAGAAAATTGATTTTATTCATTTGAAGTTTGTGTCGCGGTTACGTGAGAGGAAAAAATGTGATATTTTTTATATTGTTCTATGAATTTGCCTCTATAATAATTTCGCGATTCTCCTGCGCGCTTCATGCGCGTCGTGAATAGAAAGTCACAAATTATTGTGTATTATTGCTTTTTTCTTTTTTTTTTCATTGATAGTTATAATTTACACACAAACGAATAAGATTGAAATCGATCGTTACGCGACAAAAAATGTGGGGACAAGAAGCAATTAAGCACAGAAAATAGCTTCGCGAAGAATTTTAAATTCCGCACTTCCAACTGTCTATAAACTCAATAAAAAAAAAAAAAAAAAAAAAAAATTGCACGTTGATAGTACAAAAATACTGCAATATCCGATAACGATGTAATCAGATTTCCGTGATAAAAACCTATTTCTGCACACATGTAGCGGACACGTGCATGTTGAAATATTTTAGTTCATTCAGACAAAAAATAAATTTAGCACGATCAGTTGTGCACTCGCAGAAACGTTTGCGACCAATACCTACGCTACTCTGTTCCCGTATGTACATATACGGGAGTTAGCGTATCAGTCGCAAACGAAGAAGCGATGCCAGCAACCAGAACTGACGCTTCTAATAGAACTTTTCGGCGAGTTCGTTCGAAACGCGATTAGGATCGCGTATCGCAACTTCTGATCGTCAAAGATCGAACTTTCAGCGACGCGCTCCAATCTCTATATCTATCCGTCGTCGATTCGTTAATTCCATTCCGTCTCGTTCGGGTTGATAGAAAAAAAATTCGTCGAATCGAGGGGACGACTTGGAAACTTCACTGCAAACTCAATCTTCAAGATTACCAATACTCGCGGTCTCATCTATATAAACTTGTCTGCTTGCTCTTCCTACGAGAGCGAATCGCCGCATGTATCTCTCGAACTTGTGCCTGTGCTTTCTTTCTCTCTCTCTCTCTTCCTCTCTCTATCTCTCTCCCTCCCTCTTGCTTTCTGTACAGCCAGATTTCGCTCGGGATAAATTACTTCCCATCTAGGATTATCTGGCGTCGTGACATCCTTACGTCTTTCGGATTTTGTACGCGCGTTAACGTCTGGTTGGAATAAAACCGCGACCTGAGATTTTCTTGTCAGCCACACGGAGCGTGCTAACAGCATAAGGCGACTGCACGGGAACGAGGCGGAAATACCGAGGCGTCTACTTCCGCCGCGCGATCGCGTTTTCCGTGCGCTTTCCCAATTCTTCCCTCGTTTTCTCTCAGCATGGCTTATCGATCCGACCTTATTTATATGGCGCATGCCCGATCGCGCAAATATACGCGGCGTCGTTTTGGACCGAATGAATTTTACCTAAATCGTAAAATCGATAACTCTAAATGCTTCTAGGACATTGATGAGCGCCGAAGGCTATGAAGGGATATAAGTATATCGCGTCATGTTTCATTTATGGATCCTTTAGGCGTGTCTCAAGAGGTTTTCTTAGCAAAAATATGATTGAATGCCACTTTATGATATGCCACTTATGCTATAACATATAGCACACGCAGCAATTTACTTGTAGTTTAAAACATTAAATTACCAGTGTTGGTTTTGCGTAATTATTACATTATTTATTTTGAACACAATAAACATTCAACTGGACACATTCTCAAACAGTTTGCGTTAGGAAGCATTTTTTTTTTTATAATTGAACAATATTGATTAAAATGTAAAAGTAATTTTTAATTGCAAAAGTAATGTCTGTCATAAAAATTGTTTTTGTTAAGTGTGTAAGAGCAATTTGATTTCGTAAATATAGTTACATTTTATACTTTATAAACAAAAAAAATTCGCGAATATTGTTGAATACACGTCAACAAAAACAGAGAAGAGTCTGCTTGACTCAGATTCGCGAATTTGTTAGCAATATGTTTCGAACCTTATTACGATTCGATCGTCGCTTTTGAGATGGGAAACCGGGGAAGCTGTCTTCGGTTCTACTTGTTCCGGTTATAGAAGAAACGAGGTTCTGGTGCATATATTCGGGCCAGCCAGCAGCGGAGAGCGACTTTACGCTGCGCCGGGCAGGAACTTTCAATAAGATCCGCGGTCCCTCGAAACGCTGCCGAGAGTCAGCCTCACATATATGTATATATATATGTATGTATATGTATGTATGTATATGTATATATTATATAGAAGTGAATTCGAGTCGTGCCGTGCTCGTTCGCATGGAAACTTACACGATCGTCGAATCGAATTCCGAATTCTTTATCCGGTCCGCCGTCGTCTTGCGTCGTCAGCCACTATCGAGATCCCGTCCTCAACTTCGCAATCTGTAACCTGTTCCTTATATCACGAGTCACGCTTTGCCGTAACCATCACGCAGATTTATGAGTAGCTTCCTTATCCCGATACGATACCGATTCACTCTTCGTTCGCACGGAGATTCGATTTTTTCTTTCGCAGCCAAAAAAGAAAATTCCATAAATATATATTTGAATCGATCCGGATCGTTTCTTTTATCACCGAGTATACTTACGTTTTAAAGTCTCTAAAAGTCCATTCTCCGTCAAGTTTTTTTTTTCGTCGAAACTCTCTATAGTAGAGCATCAAAGTTTCAAGAAAGCACTATGCAGATTTTCTCTTCTGCAAATTCTGAAGTACACATTGTTAATAACTACATAATAATTTTCATGTATTACAGTTTGAAATAAATAAGCAAAACGGAAAAATGTTTCAAGAGACCGTAAACTTCTTGAGAAAAATTTTTGTCGCTTCCCTCCGGCTAAAGTCCTGTCAACGACTTATAATTCACAATCAGACTTTTTTCTCACGTGGACTTAATTAAACTTTTAAAATTTTTTTGTGTGCGCATAATGCAAGTGAAAAGCTGAATTAATAAACACAAGTAATTATTATAGAAACTTGGAGAAACTTGGAGAACGCGATATAAAAGATTTAAAATTAAATATTACGAGCAAACGCGAAAAGGACCCAATAAGTAATCAACAAACAAAAAAATATCATCAGTGTGTGACACATACGAAGCATATAATTAAACGTAGAATATAATTACCTTAATCGTTAAAAAATGTCTAAAAGTAAAAAAAAAAAAAACGCAGCAAAAGAGGAGCAGAAAATTAACATCTCAAAATAACTATTATGCATATAAGAACGCACCGCAAATGTGAATTAAATACGAGTATGAATTTAATACGAGTATGAATTTAAATGAAAAGTTGAAAAATCTCATAAAATCTTCTTTTATGTCGTTACACAACTTAACTTTTGAAGTTTTTTTATCACTGTTCCCCGTCAGTTTTATTTCTAAAAATTTATATTTAAGTGGCTTTTATTATTTTCTTTACAAGGTTTACAACTTTATTCGTTTTTAGCTTTGTTCCTATACATATTGATACTTACTTTTTATTAATATAATTCCGGATTACTTTTTACTAATATTTCAATTCTAGACATTTTGATTTATGTATTTCATTCTAGCTCTCTCTATAATTATTATTATTATTTATTTATAGAAAAAGTAATTCGATAACGAAGTATAAAAAAAAGATTGTGGTACATTTAGAGAAGTTTGTCTAGTAACGTAAAAGCACTCGTTCTTGTGTTAATTTTATTTTATTTTTTGACACAGATGTTTCACGTACACATGAAAATACATACACGTCTATTTTAACAACCTACTTTTTGTCAGATATAATTTGTTTTTTGTTTTTGCAAGATTGTTCTTACGCCGTGAATTTTGTTTCGTTCAGAAAAAAATTCACATGTTGCGATATTAATTTTATTTAACATTTTCGATGGCAGAGTTATTATTTGCAAAGCTTAAAAGATTTAAAAAAAGTGCGAGTTGCGACATTAATTTGTTCCAGATCAACGAGAACATAATTTCGCCGTAACAATGGCACGTTCGCTATTCATAAACACGTTCGAATCCAGCTTGCTATTAAATGCTAATTAGCTCTGGATATGGATTATTTCAGTATTTAATTACAAAATATACCTGATATGATTTTACGCTTTCTATCATTTTACACATTTTATTAAAAGTCATGTATGATAATTTAACTTTCTCAATTTCAATACATTTTTGCGACAAGTTTTACACGCCTTTGACATTTATAGACGCAGCACAGAAACTATAAAACAAAAAAAAAAAATTATAATGAATTTATTTTCTTCATAATTTAAAGCGAAAATGTTTTGCGTGCGTTTCGTGACCGAGTCAGGTGCTCGATCGATCGAATAACCCGAAGGTAGACTCGCACAGACTTCACGTTCAAGTGTTTTCTCGGCTGAACGTAGGTAAAATCTGGTGTATATATATTGATATTGAAGGTATTATTTTTACGCCTTTTGTTTACTGTGTTAACCTGACAATATATCTATTTGTGATCGCTTTTTTTTGTTTCAGATAGCTTGCGATAAATGCCATAGCGCTATTTACGGTTCGCAAACGACGATAATATCCTAGTGGCATTAATCATCTCAGCGTTTCTCCATTGTAAGTAAGTTTATTCTGCATGTATAATATATATGTATCTATATACATTTGTAATAATCTGAAATTAAATTAACTTTCGAGTTGAGAAGGGGAGAGAGAGAGAGAGAGAGATGCGCACGCGAGTGCGTGCGTGCGTGTGCGTGCGCGGGCGCATGTACGCGTAGTTTTTACTCAAATTTCTTATTAGCGCGATGCACACGGTGACGAGGCGTGTAACTCTACGCGGCTGACTCACGG
>QVOB01015027.1:0-21571 GCA_014839585.1 Pseudomyrmex concolor
TTGTGTTGTCGCCTAAGAGATGATCGAGAAAATCGAGATTCTGATTATTTGCACACGCTTTTTTAGATTCGCACGCAAAGTATCTATCCGTGCATTAATAATAGCGCGCGCGTACCGCGCGCTTGCATTGTGCTAGTACATATATATATTTTGCTTCTTATTTTTTTTCGACTCAGTTTGCTGCAATGATTGCCACACAACTTCATTCTCTCAAAGAACGCCATTTTAAGAGAGAGAAGTTTGTATAGCAGTACGTCCACGTAGCGACATGAGTGCGTCGCGCTTATTGCATTTCCTTTTTAATTCTCCCAACCTCTTCGCTCGGACAACAATACTTGTTTCGCTATCGCTTCATTTAGCACACGATCCGTGCAATTGAAACCAGACACGTATACGTACGGTCGCAGCTTCCCCTCTCGTATACGCCGCGCATACGTGCCCGGCAATGATGAAACGCGTTCTTCGCGTGCATGATCGCGTCACCGCCACTGTAATTTTCAATCTCTCATTTGATGTAATTAATAGGCATAAGCTCTGATCTAATCTAATAATTTCGTTCGGAGGTATTAAGTTTCTCGTAACATCGTTTATGTGGACGCGAGCTGGTTTAATGGACGTTTATCTGCGAGAGAACATCGTTTGACAGAAGGGAGTTAGCGAGGATAGGAAATTGAGATCAACAATTTCATATTAAATGATTCGAGTTTTTCCCATTAAATTGTTTACCGAGTCCACTGAGGTTGGCAGAAGAAGGGGGGAATCGCACATCCGTCGCTTTTATATATATTTTTTTTCACCTGGACATCCATTTAATGGAGAGCATTAATTATTGCTGCGAGTTTCTAAAGCGGATTTGCCTTTCCCGAACGGGTTTCAACGGGCGGTACGAGTTAGGGGTGGAGGAGAATACTCGAAATATTTGGACGGAATATCTGCGTTGATACTGAAAGAGAGCTGATCGCGCGCTCGATATGGTACCAACGCTAAACTATCCCGAAAATCCAGAAATATGAGAAAATAATTCGTTGTCTGTCCGGCAACATATACACGCATGTTCTTTCTCTTTTTTTTTTATTTTTTATTTTTTTTATTTTAAATAATTTATTTTCCCTGCGCCGTCGGCGTATTAACGCAATCCAGACATTTTAATCTGCTCGCGACTGCTTTTAATGGGAAAATTGGAAAGCAATCTTAACAACGTTCTATTTTAAGAACGATATAGTTTTATCACAGCAAGAAGACATAACAAATCACGAAAGTGAATTATTACTTTTTTATTATTAACGAGTTTCATATATTCTGTTTATTTAGCGGAATTACTAATAAATACAAGTTAACTTATTGTATTTATATCTTTTTTCTTTAGCGTACGTTCTTCTACGTGTAATTCAGTATTTTATAGTAATGCGTTGACAGTTCGTAGTTACGTCGTATTACTTTTCTCCGCGTTTTTTTCGTGAGAGAGAGAGAAAAAAGAAACGGATTTTCGTTCGCGCTTTTATAAATTTTTACGGCGCTCTATATCTGGCGTATGCGGACTCGACGCGCGCGTCCCGCGTGCGTTGGAAAAACCGGAGAGCGGACGATCGCGTAGCAACGGATGATCCGTTAAAACTGCTACATGACGAGCTATAATTCTGACTGATTAAATATGCATTGGATTTGCTGTACAGCACGATTTCGCGACGTGGCGATACCGCGCGTGCTTCTCCGTATCTCGTCTCTCTGTTTTGCAGCTCTGTTCTCTATTTAGCGACGTTTCCCGCGTCCCGCGCCTCGATTCCCGGGTGCGAGAGAGCCACCCTCCGTGCAACCTCCACTCTTCCGCCATCCCGAAGCGCTATCTCTGTCCCGTGTATTTGCTTCAATTCATTGTTTATCCGTTAAATGTACGATAAACAGCGGATCTGGGCGAACGCGACCGATAACGGCGGCTTCATTGTGGGCACGATTCATCGGTTCCCATCATCCCGAGGTAGGAAAATACAGCCTTCTCCCTGCGTCGTCAACAGTTCGCGTGTTCGAACATAATTAATCGATAAAAACAACTATCGGACGGCATCTATTAATTGCCCGATGGCGAGGACTATCGAGGAATTGCGCATCCTTTCTCTTGAAAATTGTTTTTTCTTTTTTTTCTTTTTTACTTCTTGACGAGTCAGAATAAAGATTCGAAAACATTTTTTGTTTGCGGTAATTCTAATAACAATTGTTCGTTGTTTGAATTACCGCAGTTATACCGTCTAACATTATTTTACACATTCCTCTTATAAAGACTGGTTCATTTAAATATCAAGCCATCTAAATATCTTCTTCAATTGTGATGATACAAAGCACATTTTATATGCAATAATTTGAATGGCATCAAGAAACCCCCCCTTCCCGGAGAATCTTCATTGACCGCGCTCCATTAAAGCGACCGCAAGAAGATTTAAGATACCCGCACGGAGAGAACCTCTCGGCGGAGGAGTCTTCGGACGAGATACGACGCCGACGTAAGTCGGGCGTAAATAATTTATCCGTCGCGTTCACGTAAATATGCACAGCGCTGCGCTGTGAGATGTATTCGTTAGAACGCGCGGCGATGTCGAGACCGGTTATATTACACAACTCGTTCTCGCGAGCGGAAATGGTAGACGCCGCCGTTTTGAAGAAAAGGAGGAAGAGAGAAGTTTGCGACTCGTCTGCTCTTTCGCGCGCGTGGTCCACGCGAAATGACGATGTGTTTCACCGACGTACTTAATTTCGTGGTCAAGCGCGCGCAAAACCAGGACGGATATATGACGAGCACCGGAGAGCTTTTCGTAACTCGCGTCCTCCAAGCTCCGGGCTCGCTCGCTCGCTCGCTCTTTCCGTTTCTTTCCGCCCGTCTCGACGAGACTCTCTCTCTCTCTCTCTCTCTCTCTCTTTTCCTGTCCTTTAATTTTCATTTTTAATTAGTAAATCCAGCGGACCGTTTTCCTGTCTTTTTCGCCGCTGGCCATTTCCCACTTGACCCGCTCGCTCTCGGCTCTCTCGCTACTGTTGGGAGAGTATCGCTCGCCCGCCCGACGGCTTTGAAAAACATACTGCTTTTATCAGGGCGCACGTATCATTTTTTTTTTGTTTTTTTTTTTTTTATCAGAAATGAACAAAAAAAGTAGAATAAACACGGTGCATCGCGCGACCGATAAAACATGATCTTTCCCGCACGATGTCTCTGGTAAACGCGCCGAAAACTGCTGGATTTTCGGTGGATTTTTTTTTGTTGTTGCCCGAAATACTCATAAAGTCCGCCGATTCTGAGTTTAAAACGATATTTTTCGCGAAAATAGAGCCGTGCGTATCGAACGATATGTTATGACAAAGTTACGTTTGATGTTTCTGTTTAGGTTTAGGTTGCCACTTGCTTTAACAGACCTTAATAAAGAGACATGGTAGTGCCTCGCGCTAAGTTTACGCGCAACGAAAGGCAAAGATATATACGTGAATCCACAACAAGAAGCTATTTCTTTCCGGACAGTTAACATGGCAAAATCAGCATGTTCTGATTTTACATTTCATAAAAATTTCTTTTCTTAAAAGCCACAGGTTGTGATCATTTCCGTACGGTTAATATAAATTTCTTCATTGATTTATTTAACAGTTTATTAAATTTTTTATTCTATTTATTTGCTCCACGAAGTAAAAAGTGCATTCTTCGTTTTATGGTTTCGCACGAAATGTTGAAATGAAACGGTTCGTCTCCCGAGAAGGGGAAAGAAGAGATGCTTCTCTCGCGATTGGATCAACCATGATCCGGTGTCAAGGAAAAAAGTTTCGCCGTGTCACTGGATAACTATTTGCGAGCGAGAAGTTAAATAAGAGAAGCGTACTTTTCAACGGCGCGCGTCGAACGGAATTGCTGAAACTTTTAATTGGCATGTGGTGGCCGCGAGACGGATAGTCGTACGCGACGGATAGATTTTCATGATCCGCCGAGGCGGACATTACATACGTCACTAGAAACTGCTTGACATTTTTTTCACATTCGCTTATCTTGGTTTTTGGAATAGAATGTTTTTTTATTATTCGTTCAACTTGCAGAATGTTGTCCGCATTATCTATCAGTGCGACCAGTTCTATTTACTTTTTTGTCTAAAAAAAATAGATCTACTGTTACGAGATGGAGTCGGTTTTTTTTGTTTTTCGAGCAATTGCTTTAAACCACCCAGAAGGAAGAAGGATTGAGGGAAGAAGAATTAATTTATTAATTCTACCAATAACAATATTGAGAGTTGAAAAGACCACAATCTAAACCGGAATTTGAACCCGGATTTATTGCTACACGAACAACTGTTTTCGCAATTGCGCCAACAATAGTGACATGTAAAATCAGACGTTAAATAGCGAGGTATTCGCTTCGCGACACGTAGTTGCTATACATCATGTGAATTCGAGAATCGGCGAAAATCGAATGCTTCTCTTTGAAATTTTACGGACTTCTTCTATTGAGTCTTCCACTGGCCAGTCACATATACTCCTTTAGACTGTGTTGAGTTGATATCGATATTATACATGATTCCTGCATTTTTGCTGGCTCCTCCGGATGGAGGTTTCTGTCCAGTGCATTTTTGAGCCGCCGCTTCTCTGCACAGTTTTCCTTTGTTAGGAATCCGTATCCATTTTTCCCACGCGCTTTTTTTATTTCTTGTTCTTCCATGACATTACATACAATAAATAGGATAAAGCTGGATTCACAGATCACGGCAGGTTTGACGGTTAATGTAAATGTTTCTATGAAAAGGTTTTCAACATTGTTTGAAAAACGCACAATAATTGTAATATTCTACGATGTGCATTAAAATTTTTTGTTCTAGCATCGAGCACACGAAAGTGCGAACACACGAACAAAACATTTTTTTTTTTTTTTGTGGTTTAGAGTTTATTACGAGAAAAGACGAGCACGGGAGAAGAAGGAATCGGAGCGCCGTGAGACAGAGAGAAAGGATCCAATCTTTCAAATAAAGCCTGTGCATACTAGTTAGGTAATCGGCGACCGGTTTGCCTTGTGTCCGGCGCATAATCTCATCACGCAACGCGAACGGAAAGTCAGGATCCCCGAAACGCACTTTCCATGCAGATACGAAAATTCTCCTCCACGTGTGCTAGATCTAGAAAAGGTCTTGTTAGATCTCTTGGCTTTGCATGTCTCATGATGTTTCATTGTAATTTATTACGTTTGATTGGAAATTACTTTTGATTGCATTTGAAAATTCAGATCATTTCGGAATCCTCAGAATGTGAGTAAACTTTCCACAGACGCCGCGTGTAACCGCACGATATCGTTTTCTCTGACGTAACAAGTTCGCGTCTTATACATTCATTACCGCGAAAGTGCAGAAATATTCGGTCGTATTACGGTCGATCAAAGTTTTTACACTCGGCCTGCTATCGTTCGTTGCGCAATAAAACGGACGATACTGCTCGCAAGAGCGTCAGGAAAATGTTAACACTCGCGAGATGTCTGTGTGGATTGAATGCGAATTAGGAAATCTTAGAGATCACGTCTGAAAGTGAGAGGCGGAAGAAGCGATATATAGTTACATTCACATCGACGTGCGCAGTGTCGAGTTCGCACAGATCGGACAGCTCGTACCGTGGCGATTAAACTAGATCGCATGGAGTTATCGCGAGTGGTGTGTTCCTTAAGGCTGTGTTGTCTGCTATCTTCCCCGAGAGCCAAACTTCGTTCAACCGCAAGGATGAAGTACCGTTGATTAGACTCTAATCCTGTTGTGTGGAGTATATTGCACATAAGCAAAATTTCAAATTAAATAATATTTAGTTATTTTTTTATTTTATTTGGTTTATTTACTTAATTTTTCTTTTGCTGTATTTAATATATATAACGTTATTTCCATTTTAAAATATAAAAATTTGCATCTTTAAAGATGCGAATAAAATATATATTATTTATAGAACTTTTATCTAGCAATTGCTATGCACTAAGTTTTGTTCTAAGTTTTTAAGGGGGCGAGACGGTTTGTTCTTGTCTCTTCTCTTTTAGTCTATCTCATTATTTTTTTCGAAGATTTTCTAATTGCACCTCAAATGATGTGTGTCAAACGTATGAATAATTAACAATTATATTTACTGCATTCGATATCGCTGCGACGAATTACGATACTTTTCAGAAGAATACACACAGGATCACCTGTGTAATTCTCGGTTTCGTCGTGAAAATACGGTAAATATACACACGAGCGATATAATCTCCGTCTCCTTTCATTGGTTACCGACACTTATCCCCGCGAATATCTACCTCTGCCGCGGAATTTCGATTAGATCTCTATCGTCACAAGCAAAATCCTCTGCTTTCGCCGGAGTCACGCGCGGTCTTTCCATTTCTTCGTGGTTTTATCGGATTAGGATAACGCGCGCGCGCTAATAGAATTCGAATTTGTGGTGGCGCGTAAAGGCATGTAAGAGACACCTTCCTGTTTTTTAATTCTGTCCTACTCATCTTTTTCTTGAGTTGAACATTTTTATTCGATTCGACTTGCGATCCGTTTCTTTTGGAATGCGTAGATTTTATTTACACGTAAAAATTAACACTTCTGATATTTGATATTCAACGGTACGAAAGCGAGACACGGCCGTATATAATAATATAATAGAGCTCTTATATATTCTTTCTCGCTAAATTGTATTATTCTTTGAAAGCGTATCGGATGGAATTCACGGTGCTGTTTCAAACAGCAACTCTCGAAACCCGCGCGGAATTAAATTGCGCCAGATTAAAGAGACGTTATTAACGGTGTTTCTTTTTTCTTTTTTTTTTTTTTTTTTTTTTTTATACACGCTGAAGAGGTCGATTTCGCGACCAATTTCTATCGCCGCCGATTCGTAAATGCACCAACACGCGCGTCGCGGAATGCGCGACGCACGACGGTTTTCCGCGCTGTTGTGGGACACAACAGGCAGCGATGACGATCGATTTTTCCAAACGCCGACGCTGCCATTAGGACGAGCAGTATGCGTGCGCGTGAGAGAGCCAATCAAACCATCATTTGTAATCAATTAAAAGCCAATAAACCCGGCGCTGATTGGACGGCAGTCGCGGGAGTACACCGCGAAAATGGGAACAATAATAGCGGATCATTAACAGTGGTATATAGGGTTTATTTCTATGGAAAACACACGTTGCGCTGCGCAACGTGTGTAAACCGGCTCGAAAGCGCTCGATAACAATTTATGTATCTTCCTTAGAGAAATAAAAATTATGAAAAACTGTTTCATTTATTAACTATCAAAATTAAATTTTAAAACATATATATAGTTACTATAAACGAATCGACTTCAGAATTACTCGCGAGATCTCGAAGATTACCACCGATTTTTTGAAAGATCCATAAGTGAGAGAGAACTTGTATCTATGCTCACTGATCATCAACCTTCTCTTTCTACCTTCAACAACCTTGCGGTAAAGGAGTTTGATCGACCAAATTGCCGGAGGGCTGTCAGAAACACCAATCGCTCTTCGAGAGAGTCTTCTCTCACTTATGCGAAAGCAATTCCGAAATAGACTCGCTTATACAGACAGAACAATCGTAAAAAAAAACAAAAACAAAGAATAATCAACAGTCATATAATATTTCTATACAAGATTCTTTCGTTATCTCATCTGCTTCTTTGCTCGAATACAAATCTACGCAAAAGTATTTTTCATGCGACAAACCGAGCTGATATTTCGCAACGTCTCGGTTTGACGACAAAGAAGATTAGTAATTTGTTTACTAGGTTGTCGATTACATAGAATACACATCGAACTAAATTAAAATTTAATAGATTGAAGAAAAAACTTAAGAACTGAAAGTCGGAAGAGGATAAATAGATCTTTTTTTTTGTTTTTCGAGTAGCTACAGAGGAGCGTGTTATGTGACACTTCCACTTTCTTAATCCTCTTATTATTCTCATTCGTTTCTGGCGTCATTTCTGGAAGCGTATAAAGCTGCGTCGCGATGCAATAAGTGTCGCGTTACCGGACGACAGAACGAATTATTGAGTTGTGGTCGGTTTCGAAATCTGCGCATGGGACAATCAATTTGTAAGAGAGCAGAGATTGGATTTCACTTAAGCACGCGGGGGAGGAAGAGAACGCGGAAAACAGCAACGTGAATCGCACGCGGCGCGCGCAATGATCGAAACCACGAAGCGGTTGTGTGTGTGTGTGTGTGTGTGGATTCTAAACAGCGCACGCGATGCGCACAAGAGAGAGTAAAAGAGAGTTAATTGTAAGTTTAACATCGGCGGTCTGACTTCTCGATTGAATTAGATCTCGAGATCTATCCGAATCTTGAAAAGGTTAAAGAGATGCCCGCTCGTAAATTACAACATAAATAGTTGCCGCAATTATCATATTACGAAAAATTTACTGCATTTGCATGAATCAGCATTTTAGTATGCAAGTTCAAAAAATTTCATGTGAGAGACACTCGCGCGCAACAAATTCGGGTCACGATCACCGACATCTATTTTACATGAGAAGTTGAATTTTGCAACGCGTTCATAATCGGCAACGAAAGTTGTTCGAAAATTGCAAAGAACTCAATCAGTCACGACGAGATATGTAACGCCTGGTTTTGAGCCAGCGGTTGCGAAACGAATAACACGTTCGCAAGCGTTCGTGAAATTGTCGGGTTGCACGATACGGTGATCGATTAGTGGAACTTGAAATAGTATTACTGACGCAAACATCCTGCGCGAGCTTCTCATCGACGGAAGCGCATCATCGGCTATCGATTTCAAAAACTTCAATATCCCACGACTTTCCCTCGTTCTCTTGTGTCTCACTTTTTCATATTCAATCTCGCTTTCTCCTCCCTCCTTTTTTCCTTTTCTCTGTTTCTCTGTCAGTTTTGTTCGTTTGCATCCCCGGTAACGTTTTCATGTCCGGAATTTCTCTCTTTCTCCGTGCGGTTCCGAGCTATCTCTCTTGTGGGCGAGAATGAACGGCCGCCATTTCGCGGCAATGCTCGTGATGCCGGGGGTTGAAACGAGAGCGAGACGCGCGAGTGGGACGGAGAACCGCGAATGGTAGAGATGCAGAGGAAAAGAGAGAGAGAGAGAGAGAGAGAGACAGTTAGGAGGAACGGGGGATTTAAACGCCAAATTCAGGACAGAACCACTGCTTTTCCTCTCCTCACCGATCCTTCTCACCGATTCGCCCTCGCTCCATCCTCTCGTCGAGTTTTACGTCACTCGATATATGCACGCGAGTTTATGCCAGCGAGTCCGTAATTCCGGCACGGGGCAAGAGTTTCTCGTGAGCTACCCCCGTGGACGAGAAGCGAGCGAACTCGGTGAGATGCGATGGTAGACGGGACGGGAGAAGAAGGGGTGGAAACGACGGCGAGAGAGCGTGTGAGGGTTGGAAGAGAGAAAGAGATAGATATCTTGCCTTAGGAATTTCTGAAACGTCACTCGCGCGGGCGCGTAACTCCACGGCCGTTTCGAAGGAAATTTAAGTTTCATAGGATCGAGGTGAATACCTGCCTGCGAGAATTGAGCTAGTGTATGTAAACGGTCGTTCGTATGCGAGCTCAACGAGCAGACGGATGTGTTGCACGAAGGTACTTCCCGTTAGTCGTATACGTTTGCGCTTGTACGTTGGAATAAAATGGATAAAATGTTGGATAAAATGGAAGTTTTTACCAACATTGGAACTAGAATCTGGTTTCCGTTATTTAGTTTTTTTTGTCGATGATATCGTTTCTAATGTGAATCGCCGTCTCTTCAGTATACTTTATAGTTTTTTCTTTTTGCTTGTGATGTGTATCTGCACACTTGATGTTTACTTTCTATAATATGTGTAATTTTAGTGTTTATTTTACCTAACGCGTAGCAAAGTCTGATCATCGATAAATAAACAGAATCGAACGAGAAGATTTGATTTTTGTCAGTGACATTTTGTAAGATTTGCAAGCGATCGAGGAGATCTTTGTGAAAATGATACGTTTCGGACTTTTATAATTTTGTATAAAATTCCACGAATAATTCAAGTACATGTTAAGGCAAACAAAAATATATCTCCAATTCTATCTTGGGCCAAGCATATTTTGTTTTTTTTTTTCTCTTTTTTTTTTTTTTTTTTTTTTTTTTTTTTTTAAATGCGTCGAACAATATGGCTTTATTGGACAGCACGGTGGAAAATTAGTTGCCACGTCGCAGTTTACCGGCAGGAAGAACACGCGTGCGATGGCCGTGTAAACAAATGTTATGCAAAACTGTTTGTCGGATGGAGTAACGCCGGGGTCCGATTGTGCGCGCGGAGAGATGAGGGGATACGCTTGACAATATGCATGAACAATTTTCAACCGCGTCGGACCGTGGTGAGTTTATTCAAAGAATGATTACATACGGGTCTAGCGATTCGTCGTCACGAGAAAAAAAAACCGTGCGTGTTCGCAAACGAGTCGCTCCGCTAATAAAACTTTCAATTGCATTTCTCTTTCGCGTTAATTTTCATATACGGCAGTACGAGTTCTAAGCTCTCTCTCTCTCTCTCTCTCTCTCTCTCTCTCTCTCTCTCTCTCTCTTTTCCTTATCGCTGCGCTTGCGGCCGACTCTCAATGGTGTTATTACACGCTCTTGTGTCGCGTCGTAGGAGAAAAAAGAGGAGAAGGAGATATTAAAAAACAAGAGGTTGAAAAAAAAATATTACGTCACTGAAAAAAAAAAAAATATTACGTCGCTGAAAAGGCTGTCGCAAAAGCGAGTTCATATAGCGTAACTTTTAATTATATTTATCTGCCGGAGATGACGCGTTTCGCTCTTTTTATTCCGCGGTTACTCTCTCTCTCTCTCTCTTTCTCTCTCCTTCTGGCTAAGCCTGTGAGAGCGCACTGACACTCAATTACAGAGATACGTGCGCCTACTCCCGCTTTTTTTTTCTCTTTCTCTCTCTCTCTCTGTCTCTCGGGGTCACTCTTTTTTTTATTCTCTCTCATATCTCTCGCATACGTGTACAATGTGTCCAGCTGAGAATCGCGCGTTAATTCACATCGATAATTCGTTGAAACTTCGATTTACGAGACTTCCATGCTCAGCAGTAAACAAATCATCGATTGTACATTTGCATGTATATTTTGTATTTACACGAATGCAAGGAACGACCGTTCTTTGTTTGACAGTTCTTTGTTCGATCGCGAAAATGTGATGTAGTATCGCGGTTAAGCAAGAGAAAGACAGATAACATAGATACGA
Organism: Pseudomyrmex concolor; assembly: GCA_014839585.1. Lineage (NCBI taxonomy): Eukaryota > Metazoa > Arthropoda > Insecta > Hymenoptera > Formicidae > Pseudomyrmex > Pseudomyrmex concolor. Next base: position 11,227 of record QVOB01015027.1, read on the forward strand.
GCGACGTAACAAACCGAAGGGAAACTTCCTCGTATGTGTATAGGACATGTTGGTTCGTGGTCTCGTTATTACGTTTCGCGGTTGTCCGTGTTGGTTCGACGATGACAAAACAACAGTGCTCGACATAATGCGCTTCGCGCGCACACAACAAGCAAAGTGCGCGCCCGCAGTGCACGTTTCGCGAAAATTGGTCTGTCAATTGCGCCGCCCTTTTGAACAAAACGCCGGTCGGGCGTGGGTTAAATGTCGCAATCTATTGCACGATCCGCATTTTCTGTTCGATACACCTTCGGCGACTTGGAAAGCTTTTGTTACGAAGGATCGATACGTTTGCCAATTAATTCGATCTCAATGTCGCCGAAACCTGACACATTTCTACAATTGCGTATAATTATACATACTCGTTGCAATTGTACAAATATAAGTTTCCAAAAAAAAAAAAAACGAGAGAAGATGACGACATTCTTCTCTGGTTCGAAATTAGGTTTTAGTCGCACGACCTGTCGGTCTTACTACCAAGTGAGAGAATTACTTTCGAACTCGTAGACCGATAAAACAGGCCCTCCTCTCATTCATCGCCGGGCGATTCGACTTGACTCGGTGAATCTAAAAACTTTCCGCACTCGTAAATGAGCTAGTCTCTCGCTGGATGGATGCCCAGGGTTTTATGGTTCATTTGCATCCGGCTTTAAAAGTGTCATAAAAAGAGTCTTGCAATTAAATGTACGATCGTGGCTCGAACTTTACGAATATCATCCGACTGTTGTCCTTCAATTGCATCAATTTTCAGACTTTCGGCATGGCATTCTTCATGATGCAATTACAAATAATAATACTCCATATTAGCTCCTTGCAGTATGATTTAAATGGCGACGATTCGATGCGAAAGTTGCTTATGCATGAAAATATCACGAGTTTAATTCGTAATTTCTACTTCGGACCGAGAAAGGCACACAGGTATTCGACGGGCTCGAAACGAATTTATTATCGATCGGCGACAGAAAAAAAAAAAAAAAAAAATTAAAATTGAAACAGAAACCAAAGGCAAACCTCGGAATATACCATCGAATCGCGCTAACTCAAATCGTGGGAAAAAAAAATTCTGATACTCTGCCAAAACCAATTATTTTTGCGGAATGCACCTTGCGGTTCATTTAACGCAAACGTGAGGGGATACCAGATATATTTTTATATAAAACCCGTATCTCCGCATTCGGGTGTGTGGGAAGAGTTGAATCAATTGCGGTCGCGGAGTGACCGTGCTCACTCTGTCGTCATTCTGTTAACGATGTGTGAAGATACGCGCGTGTAAAATTTTTCTCAAAAATTCTTCTCAACATTTTGATCTCCTCAAAAGATTTTCCAAATTTGGGGAAAAATCTTCCTGCTTGACAACAAGTGTTCATTAGTTAATTGGTTGGCAAAAGTCGACATCTCTTCATTAAAAATTACATTGGATCTAAAAGTTTTCGAACTAATTTACTGCAACTCGTTTCCGCAAGTTCTTCTTTTCGCTTATAAATAAAATAAAATTTTCAACAAAACGACATTTTTACGCACTACGCAATTTGTAAAAATCGCATTTTCCCCGTCGGACGCATTAAATCAGCGAAAAGTCGACGAAAGCTCAGATATGCATCAATATACTTTTAAATCGCACATTTTCACTTTCAAGCTTCTACTTTTTTTTTTTTTTATCGAGAAGGGTTTGAAGATATCAAAGTTTATCGTTACACAAGTACATCGCTTCAAACGCTCGTTTATTTCTGAGGAAGTTGCTAACATGTATCTATGACGTTATTAAACGACGTGTACAATGGCTTAGTTCGCTGCGAGGCATTGAAGTCGAGTTTGCGAGAGGAGAAGAAGTTGCCTCATTGATTTTTTATGCTCTTGTTTGATGCACAGATTCTCGCTTATGGTTTTCCTTACTTCATTAGTTGATATTGAGTAATAACTCGTGTAGGCAATGAAAGTTGTAGATGTATTTTGAAAAGAACAAAATGTAATAGTCTTTGTAGAAGATTGATACAAATCAATGAGTTTTCCTCCACGTACGGTTTCACTTCAGCGAGCGATAGACAGCAGCAGAAAAAAAATGAGCAAGGAGGGAGAATTTCCTTCCCTTCTCGCGGAACGATTCATTGCTCGGTAAGGTACGTACGTTTGCACATGCTTCGTCACTAAATATGTACAAGTTGCTACAATATTAGTAGTTAAAAGGCACACATATCTTCATTCCGTGCTTACGTTACCATCGTGGTGACATATTATTGTGTTGGGAAACGGAGTGCAGAGAGAAGGAGTGGCGGCGCCCCCTTTTCTGCTCACACGTACGATATTTGTACGATACGAATGAAATATTTCTCAAATGTTATATCGCTCTCACGTATTCGCACAAGTTTCAACAACTTTATTTTAAAATATACTATTTACGAAACTTGCGCCGCGGGGCTTGAGAAAAGAGGAGTCGCGCGAATATATTTTTATTATTAGCCTGTGTGTCCGTACATTTTGTACGTGTGTGTCGTCGCAGCTCGCAATCTTGATTCGCGATTGATAGCGTATGTTGTTGTGCGTTTATTGCCGCAGTGAAAATTCGTCGCGTGACGATCGCTTTTCAACGCGACGCGGACCGCGACAATATCGCGCGATCACGCTATTACTAATTGCTGGCAAGCCCGCCGTTGTCGTACTTCGCTCGGGCATCACAATCGTGTTATCGGCTATTGAGTCCGGGAAAGCATCGACTTTTGCAGCCGTGAATGCCCGGTTGCGCGCGCGAAACTCGTCGATTCTTCGGCGTATTTCGATTATCGTAAAAAAAAAGAACTGAGTTTTAATTACTGCATTTAAAAATAAATAAAAAAGGTAGAGTAGAACGAATCTTCGGATTTCCTAATAGTGGAGACAAAAAATTGTATTCAAGCACTCGTATCTGTTTTGTTTTTTTCTTCTTATTCTCGTATTGGTTTATACGCAGCTAATTAGTTTATACGTAACAGTTTATACGCAGATCTCAGTCAAACAGACGCAAAACGCTCATAAATATGCGTAATATAATGTGTTAAACAGACATAACATTTTTATCACACATTTTTCGCGAGACGTCCAAGTTTAACGATCGATCGGTGTTCGGTTGATTTTCTCAGAGACGCGTCAGTGATATGTATTATTCGGTCTCCCACATAAGAAAGAATATAAAAAATAAGATTTTTTTCTTTAATCTTGTCTATTAATTCTTTGTTTGTCTGTTCTAAGTTGCAAAACTTTTTCACTTAAATCCTTGTTTCTTTGTTCTAACTTTTGAATCTTGTCGATTAATTCTCTGTTCGATTTTTCGAAAATTTTGTATTTTCGTATTGTATTCTTCGTACTTCTGTCGTATCAATCAAGTCTTATCTCTACGAGACGCGCGACACCGATAACATCTCGTAAAACGCGCCGTGTAAGAAGGAAACGGAAGGATGAAGCTTTTATTTCTCTGTTTCACGCACACATACACACAATCTCTCTTTCTCTCTTTCTAACAAAATCTTATCTAATTAAGATTAAGAACCGGATACAAGACGCTTTTCCGCGACGTACGCCAGAAAGAACGACGGAGCGGAGAGGGTGAGTTTCACCTCCGGTTTTCTCTTTTATTGACGATGCGCAGCAAGTGCTCATCCTTCTCGTTCCCTCAGCGCCGGTCTTTGTTCTTTCTGCTGCCGATCGCTTCGATATTCATTGGACAAAGATTTATCTCCCGGTAATTTCCTTCGGAACACACTCATCTCGCGATTCGAGCGGCTCGAGCGCGCTCTCGAGCGATGTCTCGCGACGATCTGTTACTCGTTTGGACTTTGCCGACCCAATTGTTCCCAGATAATCTCGCGACGACTATCGTCGGACTATCTCTCGAAAACGTCTTGTCATTTTTGTTTTTTCTTAAAGTTGTGCACAGTCGCGACAGGATCACGACGTAAAACTATTTGACTATTTGATCTTGCCTAAATATGCTTTCATAGATTCTATTCTTCTTCTTCTGTGGTTTCGCAAATTAGCGTTGCTTTCTATTTTTCGCTCTGTCTCTTATTTCTATTTACGACAATTGTTTCTTCTTGTTTCATTTCCTACGCACAAAAATATTCTCGAGAAGCTCCTTCGTGATCAGTCGGTGAGGTCTGGTCGGGTTCTCGGTGGGCGTGCCGTAAAGTCGGCTGTTGATAGCGTAAAGTTTCGGGCTTAGCTCGCATCTTACGTTGAACCACCAGTCGCAGACGAAGACCGCCTGACTGAATTGCGTGCCGTTCGGACAGAGAAACGTTGCCTGTCGACCGTCTATGTCGCAATAATGCCATGCCTGACATCTCGTCTCAACATCGGCGAAGAAACCGGGAAAAGACTGGTCGTCGCAGTAGAAATTTGTGTAGGGCACCTTTCCCAGCACGGGATAATCCGTACCCGGTCGACCTGCAATTTCAATAAAGCGTTAATCTCGGAATGTTGAAATAGGCTAAAAAAAAAAAAGAATTCATAGTTTTAGAAGCGCAAAAAAGTTAAGAATAGAATAGAAACAGTATATATATAGAAACAGTATTCGTTACATGCTAAATATTTACGTTTGTTTTATAATATAGCCATATATATTCATGAAAGAGTTTTTTTTATTGCACAGCATACAAACTTGTCTGCATTTATTTGGCGAGGCCATATAATTTATTATTAATTACACAAGTAATTAGCATTTACATTCGCGATGGATTCGAGAGTGTAAAAGGAAATAGTAATAAAAGTAAATTTATACAGAAATGTAATATAATGCGAACGCAGTGGAGATATGGACTGATCTCGTTGAGATTTATCAAATATCGTGATATTTGAAATTTTTTGAACATTCAAATACGTTTCATCATCCTCTCTGATGTATCGATTGATATCATACATACGTACATACATACGTACGCGACTCTAAATAATTCAATAAATCACAATTATATCGACTGTAATTTCAGCGTTCACAAATTCCCTTTGCGCGAAATCCGCGAGCGCTTATAAAGCGCCAGGCAATTCGGATGAGTTGCCTACCTAAATGAGCAGACGCGAAGAGGGTTAAACGTTTCACGGTTCTTTGCCTTTTCCCAATTTCCGTTTTCCATCTCTTCTCCAGTTCGTAGATATTTATTTAATCTTTTATCGAAAAAATTTTCGTAATATTGTCAAGCGTCATGTTAAATTAGTAGTGCGAAAGTCTCTTTCTGATCACTGTGGCTCTTTGATAAATGTAATTCTCAAACATCTCTTCGCTTGGCGATTCAAGTTTTCTGTAAGAAAAAATCGAAAGCTCAACATCTCTAATTTAATGTCTGCGAGCGTAAGCAAGTGATGCCAGGTATCTCGCGACGAGACCGTCGTCAAAAGAGGCGCAAACAAAAGGGTAGACAAGTTAAAGCGGTTTGCGTCGCGGCTGAAAGAGGGGCGCATTAAGGTGCCGTTAAAAGAGAGAAGAAGGCGCTCTCGAGGTCTTCTATCCACATCTCTCCACTTTTCCATCCTACCTTCTCCTTCTTCTCCTCTCCCGGATTCCAAACTCACGGAAAACGAAATAATTAGACTGACACGGTGCACGAGCACACTTCCGAAAGGGGTGAATAGCTCGAGAACGAGAATACGTTCGACAATGTGTTGTCTGGATTCCACCGAAGTTATAATTACGCGGACTCAACCACGAACGGAATGGAAAGAGAGAGAGAGAGAGAGAGAGAGAGAGAGAGAGAGAGTGACAAGAGAGAAGGGAGAGGGAGGAGAAGATGGAGAATAGCGGGCGGAAACGAGACGACGAGCCGTTTATTCCGTGCGAGTACACGGAATCTCTTCCGCTGACAAAACAAGTCGGACAAGCGGCGCAAGGTGCGAATTTCGTATGGATGTCGGCGCGAGATACGGTCGAGTTTATGCGACCGCGTCGGAAGGTGCACGTTCTGTATACGTTCCCGGGGTGTTGCGCGCATATACAGGTGCTCGTCCGTTCTACCATTCGCATCGCATCGGTATTCCTCCGGGCACTCAAGACAGGTCAGAGCAATCTGATGTTTTGAGCCTCGAAGGATTTCTTGTCGAATGAATTTGACGCGGAAATTTCTCCACTTTCAACGAGCGTCGCAAAGAAACACAACACGCAGATAATGAAGAAAAATTTGTATTTTGTATTATATACGTTGCACAAAAAAAGCCGTGCTTTTTTTTTTTTTTTTTTTTTTTTTTTTTTTTTTTTTTTTTTTTTTTTGATGACACGTTGGCTCTCTCAACGTGCGGTTATAAATTTCATATTGATATATTTATTAAAATTGGCTTTGACGAGGTTCGCATTTGTCTCGAAACCTCTGCTCTTATTTTTCTGTCTTGTTGCCTATATTTTTGAAACTAATTCACCATGCGCAACAAAGAAGCGATACGTCGTTCTTGTATACATTATTATGCGAGCGATATATCACGCACCACACCGTTTCTCCCCTTCGTGTACAATCGATTTCGCATTGTCGTCTGCTGTTTCAGAAAACAAGCCTCTCCCGCGCTTGTCGTTTGGCAAGCGCGCGAGGCTTCTTTTTTCCGATTCGGATCCTGTGCACGAGTGCGCATCGCAAAGTCGATATTCTTTCGCGAGACGAATCGCGATCTTTTCTCGGATGTATCGGAAGATGCAATGAAAAGTTTACGTAGAGACTTGGATCGCGCCAGAAAACTTCTGTCTCGAATTACTGAGGCAGAATAAATAAGCAAAACGGGCTGTGCGCGAATCAGAGAGAGAACTCTCCCTTTTTCTTTTTCCCCTCATTCTTCCCGCATTCGTCCTTTCGTCTTTGCCTTTCTTCGTCGCTTCTTTTGCCGTGTAGGAACTTCTAACGAGTATCAACTATAATAGACACCCCCCCCTCTCTCACCCCTTCTCTCTCGTCTGTTTCGACGTTTGCGTTATTTGTTGTCGCTAACAATTACGAGAACATCGACGATCGACTTCTGCAGAATCAATCAGAATCATCTTCAATCATTTTGACAGCCTCAAAACTACGCAAGTATTAAATAAACAAAAAGTGCAATGCAAGTGCGTGCAAAAATTTTTGACGTAAATCTCGCATTTATTAAACTTATTCGACATTCGTTAACTGGAAACGAAACTGGGAGCGCAACGCTCTTCTTGCGTACACGTTATTAGAGATGTACACCTTCAGATGCAAAACGGCGTCTTGTGCACTTAACAGACGACGACGAACGTGTCGATACGCGCTCCTTTTTTGCGCAAGTAACGATAAAATAAGTAAATTGGGGTGTCAGACGAGCGCCGTAGGCCGGTGCAAGAGCGCACTGACGTGTGCATCTTGAAATCCTTCGGGCGTTTCTGATTAATTCGCGGCACATCTCAAGAGAAGACGCGGAGTGTGTTCCGCACGCGCGTTGCTCACACAGGCGGAAGCAAATCGCTTTCAGGATATAGGAAATATGAAATATCATATGTTGTCTTACGCATTGGGAAGCGTTCCGTGTGAGCTGAGTGAGCTAGTGAACCGCGCGTAATGAGGCGGAGAGCGGAAATGACGCACGCGCTTCGAATCGCACCAAAGCGATTAACAGCCGACCGCTGTGACTATCCAGCTGTTTGTTTACACTTTGGACGCGTTTGTCCTACGAGCGGGATATATTAATCCTTTCAGTGGCGCGAGTATTAATTGCACACACGGTAGAATTAATTGAGTTTACCGTTGCCGCGTCGATTTCACAAATCCAAACTGAGGATAATATTCGAAAATAAAAAAATTAAATCCTCGTACGCGCAGTTTTTGTGTTCAAGTATTGCAAAATTTTTTTTTTTTTTGAAATAAATTGTTAATTTTCATCGATTCTTCGGTGTCGCCGCGAGCTCGTTTCCGCAAAATAAGGGCATATCGTTGATGTCAGCATGATTCACGATCGAGTCTGTCTCGCCCTTCGCCCGTAGCATTTATCTTCCCCTCTCTCTCTTATGTCTCGCCATGTCAGCCATCGTCGTAAAGTCAGTCAGGCGCACGGGACGAGGTTTGCTGCAGGTATCTTCCATCCTTCCTCTCTCCAAACTTTCTCGCATTGCTCATTCGTCCGTCTCTTTTCACTCGCGGTCTATCGTTTCCCGTTACGCTTTTCTCCATCTCTCGCCCCTTTCGTATCTCCGTCACGCGTTAACTTCCTTTTCCCCTCTATTGTTCGTGATGCCATGAAATACACGTAAAGACTTACCTGGTTAGATTTGCCTGAAGGAGAGAGAACGAAGCAAGGAAAGAGAGAGGATCTTGGAAGTGAGACGCGCGGACCTATTTCCATCCTCTCCTGACATCTTCCGGTCCGCACAGCTCTCTCTCTTTCCTTCATCGTAGAAACTGCCGTGACATCGTGGAAAGAGCCACGACGTCGCGTCGGTGTGGGGGTGTGTTCGTCCGGGGTTGGACTATTTCATTATTCTATCCGAGAGCATAATACCGAGACCGAGAAGACCAGGAGAGAATGGTCGCTTCCGCGCGCGACCTTTCGGGAGATTGAGAACCGTTATTAAGTCAATGAGATAAATTTGCGCTACCATATTGATTCGACGTTTCAGTTATTATTCCTCATTTCCTGCTTTTTATTCGGATGATTTTTTTTTCTCTTCTGAGAAATTCGTGAGATTTACACTTATTGTCTCGAAGACGATTGAAAAATGACTCTCTCTCTCTGCATTCTTTTGTGAAAGCGCGACAGAATCACACAGGCAAGATATATAGGAGCTTGTACAAAGCGAGAGAAGCAAGTTTGGTGCACGCTTATGAAATTAGCGATCGAACGTGCATTGACCTGTTTGCGCGTTGCGCGATAACTCGTTAATCAAATATATTTCGTGTTAAGAAAGGCAATTAGAACAGTGAGAAGGATTGGAAATCACATTTCAGACCCGAGACTCTGAGACACAACGCTCACGTTTCGTGGCCAAAGACGGTTTGTCACGTGACCCTAATATTAACAAAGACAGATGGCAAATATTGCTATAGTTGTTCCGCGTACACGTTATTGGAGAAATACGCGCAAAAATAATGGGGCTCCGATACGACGAGGGATCTCACCTCGGTTGAAATAAAAGAGGGGGAGGGGGGGAATAAAACGCAGCCGCGTCCGCGGTTGCATGCGACATACAACTGGAGAATGACGATAGGGAGGGTGGAAAGTGTAAGGGTGGTGGTGCGGTGGTTGGATGGACGGTTGGTTTGACACAAGGGGTTCTCCCTCCTTCCCCCTATATAATCAAACCAGCTCTCGTATTTATGGTCGAGAGCCATCCAGTGTACCTGCTTGTGTACTCATTCCTCATGCCTGAATCCTCACACATACACTCTCTTTCCTCCCCTTCTTCCCTCTTCACTCCTCTCTGCTCGCGACACAGGGCTATTAAATTTGGAAACTCTATACCTCCAGTTGCGCGCGGCTCATGTATATACACGTACGTGTCGGTACCCGTTCGCTGCGCTTCATCCTGTCGCGTCGCGGCTCAAACCTATTGCGTTTTATAAGCGCATCAAAGTTAATGGTGGAGGCGCTCCCTCTCTGCAATTCAGCGCGAAGCGCATCTCGCTCCCCCCCTCCCCCCCCCATACACACACATTGCGGCCGCCCCGTTCGCCACGTAGAGCTGCAGGTGCCAAGATCGTATTTTTGTTTACAATCTCTGGCGAATCTGTACTCTGAACGACGTGGAATATGACCACGACGGTATTTCGACCCTGTCACGGTAAACGACGCGTCACGGTTGCTGCGCCCGTCTTTGAACCGGCGTAATATAAACTTGCGAATGTGTATAAAAGATCGCTGTAACTCAGTTGGTTCGTTCGCCATTTCGTTGCGTCGTTCGATGTGAAGAGTTCGAAAATTTCCATAGATACGGAAAACTTGAATCGCCCCATTGTCTAGCTTAGTTACGCGTAGATTCTAGAATTTTTTATTTGACCGTGCGTATGACGCACCCTTCGTCGACCCTTCGAGATATTTTACCATATATAAGACAACCTTTGAAACGCATCGTCGAACCTTTCAAATTTTACCATATAAGGCAATCTTCGATGCTCGGTCTAACGCGCAGCCGAAAAGTCAGGCCCTATATAAATCGGCCTCGAAACGAGGCTCACACAGTTAGATTTTACCAACGAGTTAGTCAAAGTCGCGCTAATTATAAGTGTGATTATTGTAATATCATCAGATATAACCATTTTGTACTTGTAAACTATTTTAATAAATCATTTTTTTCAAATAAACAATGACGATTCTCACACGCCAAGCAGAAAGAGAGATACTATATATATATATATAT